>QNGE01002271.1:22230-120269 GCA_008508345.1 Paragonimus westermani | reverse complement strand
CCACTCTCCTTACAGAAGTCGATAGGGTGTGTGCCATCCTTTGGCAGTCAGTACTTCCACGTTGTCCGAGTGAATAATTTGACCAGAGATTGATGAAATTTGCCAGCACTCCTTAAGAGCACTTGGTGACGCGCTGTCATGTCCGCTTGCTTCGCTAAATTTCAACAAAGTAAGTCCTTCGGAAACAATCACACTCCCAGCTGAAGTAGACTAATCAACAGAACGCGTGACCCCTGTCGGAGCTGAGACGCTATTCTTTATCCCACTAAGGTTCCCGTAGAGTTCATTTACGGTCACAGCTATTTGCTCGACAGCACTTCACTGCAGCAGCCCTCCACATGAATTGTCAGATCTCGCGTTGGACTTTACCAACCGGTAATAAGTTGGTGCACATCAAATTTAAACGATTTAGCTCACAAGTAACAGACGTTTACGTATATTCGACCGAAAGGAAAGGTTTTGGTCTACAGGCCATTGTTTTCTTTTTATAGTCTTCCAGGGGCACGAAGAAAATATCTGCCTGCAGTAATAAGGATTGTTTCCGGGGTGGGTGGGTAGAAAAGCACGAACCAGAAATTTAGACGAGTGTTTTATTGGGAGTCACAACCCAGTCGCCGCAGGAATGAGCATCGATAATCGGCTCTAGTAGAAAAGTTCTGAACTAAATGGTTTACAGAACAACCTAGTTCTTAGTAATTGATCCTGAAGTTCAACGAGCCACAATTTTAGCCTAATTTTCCTGAGGTATCACTCAGAAACAGAAGGAAGCGGTCTTGTGAAATCAGGCAAATTCAGTAACAACAAAATCAATAGTTGGATATTCTTTTGTCTCACTTCAGTAGGACGGATGGTGAACAAATGTAGTTCCAGGGGTTGAATACGACGTTTCTATGCGCATGTGGGTAGGATATACAAGTGAATTTTATGACGTGCAAATGGGCAGCGCACTTCCCTCGACTTCGTAAATCTCACTCATTAAACTGAACAAAGCGCAGTGATTAACTTGACGGAATATTCCGGATTATCTAAGCACGCTCTAACGTTTTTAGTCTATGATATGTTAACATCCCTATTGTGTGTAATTATAAGGCTGTTCAAGTAAATTCATAGACATTGCTGCATAACTCAAGGGTCGTCCAGGCTAAACTGACTGCTCGAGACTTATGGGACAGACAACGAAAACCGGTTTGTTGCAATGTGAAATGGCCTGTACTAACTGGCACTACAGGCTTGTCTGACCAGCAAGCGCAAGCGGACCACGAGTGCCGTAGCATCGTGGGATGATGTGCAAGAGGGTTGTGATCCAGATGGTGCATACATCGCCAGTCTGACAATATGCCCGTACTTTAGTTCTGTTTGGTGTGTTTACTGACACGAATGAGTTGGCACCCTTTAGTATACGTGCTCGTTGAGTGTAATGTTTCCATTTGTATTCCATGCCCAGTGCAATAATAGTGGACAATTTTGGAGATATAATTTCATACCTACAGGGCCTTTTGGGTCGCCTTATACTGATCTCCAGTTACAGAGGAATGATATCTGGACACACGAAACAAAGATCAAGACAACTTAAGATGGATGAGATGAGATATATTCGCTAACTTCGCTGCCTACTATTCAACCATACTCCTAGAGTCGTCCACATAGGCACTTTGTTGTTCTGTCCGAACGACAGGTTCAACAAGAAAAAGTGGTAGGCTACACACAGAAGAGTCCTACGGAACCAAGACCTTTATCCAGTGGACGTTCAAATGCTGATGAAGATGAATTGGGCAAAAATTTCGTGAACAGAACGTAGTCATGTTAATTGCACTTGAGGGCCATCTATCAGGGGGTTTAACAGGTCCTCATCTCTCAAGCTACGTCTATGCTTTCAGTTCTTGCTGAATGCGGGACAACTTATCCATGATGACAGCTCACTACTCGTGAACTCGATCGTTGGGCTGTTTCTTCTAAATACTCCAGTAAACCTTCCATGACAATATAAAACTGAACTACTCGGAGCAGCTTGGTAAAAACGCCCATTTTAAGGTAAAGCTGAGTAAAATTGGACGGGGTTCAACTTCCAAGAACGACGTTCTCTTGATACTCGCAATGGTTAAAAGAATGCGCAGACATAAAATGGGTTTCACCCAGCATGGTTTACTGGCTACGTGTACAGCGTGCCAACACAAGAGATGATACAGATGCTTAGGTTTAAGGCGTCTTTGGGTTAAAAATTATTCTTTCGATAAGAGACATAGTTTATATTGATTTGTAACTCACGAACGTGATAATCGACCATCTTATTTGTTTATTCATTCATTCGTCTATTTTAGGGCAAAACTGAGCGTGGGCGTACGGTTTAACCAAACGATCCGTTGTACAGGCACGAGGGCGTTTTGAAGACAGTGACGGTTTTCAACCAATAAGCGACTTCGAGGGACGCAGGAATTTCCCACACATTGATCAATCAGGTGGTTTGTAAGTAAGCTTAAAAACTGTCGATAGCTAAGAACAGGGCAAGCTTACGTTGTTATTGTCCCTCTTGTTTTAACCAGTGGACGGTGAGAGCCACGACCTTTTAGTCAGTCTTGGTTTTGCAATCTACATTAGTAGAAAGTGCAGATGGGAGGGAAATTTTGAATGCCTGCTGGAGCAATCGATCTGTATCAATTGACCTATTGTCTTTCACCTGGGTATGTAGCAACTTTAAATGTGTCATTTTACTGTATGTGATAGGTTTGCCTGGATCTTTTACCACATTTGTTTCAACATTATTTGTTTATCTCCAGACCACTGATTTACGTCAAGTTATACCATACTCTCACCAAATCTTTGTTCACCTTTCAGCTCGCATTTGGAGATGATTGCAAACTAATTTAAAGTCAACCGATCCGATAATGCTTCTGGAAGTATCCGTTGCTATTAATTACATTCTATCTCATTTGTACACCAAACTTCCGAGACGCAGAGTAGATAGCTTCGGCGAAGAATTGGAGCGATGCTTACATGCAAAATTTCAGTACAATTGGTTTCCAAATGACCCAACCAGAGGTTCAGCGTTTCGCTGTATAAATGTGGTCGGTCCCCGAGTAGACCTACTGTTTCCCGAAGCTGCTGCCGTCAGCGGTTTAGACTGGGGCGAAATTCAAGCTTGCCTGCCGGATGGACTCGTGCTCACGATAGATCCTGGCCATGTTGCATGTCAGTATCAGCAATCCTCCTACATGACGACAGATTCAACTAGAAATCCTTTCCGATCTTCCGCTTCATTGTCGTTATCTTCATCTGGCTGCTCATCTGCCTCGTCTTCAATTTCTTCGACCAATTTAACGCCCAGCACTGGCCACGTTACCCACCAAGTCTTATACTGCGTACAGGACAGTTGGCTCGCTTGTAATAGAAATCAGTGGTTGGATGACTCTTCTAGTAATGGCGTTAATAAGATTATTCCTACTGACACTGAACACGGCGACCACTTAGCGACAGCTGCCGCGTTGAGTGTTTTGATTGACACGGAAGATAGCACTGGAGTGGTCGTTGGTCCAACGTCAGCACAAACCAGCAGAGACAGTGGACAACCGCAAAGCTTATGGGGCGCCGAAATAACTCAACAAGGATCCAGTGAACCAGTGTTGAGTTTTAATCTGAGAGATACAGGTTTCAATAGCGTGGAATCATGCAAACAAGATTTTTCAAGTGGATGTGAAACTAAACCGGCAAACTCAAATTTGCCTTGGAGTGTACCAGAGGGTGAAACTGAGAACACCTTGATCTCCATGTTAAATGCAGAGCTGACAGGATTTTCAGGGCCCACACAGAATCCTTCCATAATGAATGAAAACACCCAACTATTTCCGTATGTAAACAGGTCTTCATCAAATCCGCCTCAAATGGATCAGCCGAACACTCTGTGTTATCAAGACTTAATATCGGCACCAAACACGGGTGGTGATGCAACCACAATGATATCACAATTCCAGACAAAACTTGATCAAACTACGGAGCCACACTCTGGTTTATTGAACGGAAAACTGAACACAATGTTTAAACCGACACTAGCAGTTCTTAATAATACAGCAACCAACCATTTTGTTCAAAAGTCTTTGTCAACACCAAGTTTTACGGCTGCCACCTTTGCGCAGACAAAATTTGGTTCCACTAAATTGAAAAATCACACCAAACGTACTGCCAATCGGATTATTTCACCAACTACGGTACAGCAACAGACCTTTGCTTCATTCAACGGAAATGAGGTGACTCACAGAGAACCAGCAGTTTTGACACTTTTGAGCGGAACTCAAGTAAGTGGTCAAATTTTGTAGTAATCGTTCTGAAATCGCTCAGTTGTATTCTTCAGCCGTAATTTGGGTTGGTTAGCACCGAATCTCCAGTTAAGCGAAGCGCCTATTCTATGTGATCGTTTTCTTATGATCCGAACCACCACATTTTTTCCACTGGAGATACTAAAAAGTGGAAGGCGCTTACTGTTCTACCATCCCTATTCATTATTTTGTACTGAACCTTGAATGAAGTTCCTAGATTCAGTGGCCTAATCTGCTCAACATTGTGCAGTTTATTAAGTTATTTGAACTAAGCAACGATTCACACATGTCAGAAGTTGAAACAAGGCATTGTGTTGTGAAAAGTGCGTCTGAATCGATGGCACGTCCTTTGGTGACTTCCAGGCAAATACTTTATGATTAGAGTTCATTAGTTCGGTGTTCGAATTTGAATGAATCTCTATGGAACTCAGTGATGGTACTAATCACTCCATGAATCTCAATTTCTTACTAAACAACGCTTAAAGTAAACAAAATGTGTTTCGAAATTCCACAATAGAGCTTAGGAAAACTTGGCATATGCGGTCTGCTGACCAGATAATTAAGTCATGTAGTCTGTGATCATTCACCCATGTGCGCTATCTGTGCACCTACCACACCAAGTTATTTTCTGAGATCACACACATTTGGGAAGAACAACCAGGTAGTGCAGCAACGAGATACTCAAAAGATTTGAAGACAGTGGTTACCGTGTTGAATAAATCCAGGACGTGTTTTCTACTGGGCTGGGAACATCATATGTACTGAAGTCGCTTGCTAGAAGCATTTCCTGAGATAACAGCTGGCCATAGTTGATGGTGTAAATTTATTCACTACATCCACGATTATTCGTTTAACTTTTGTTTTATCCACAGTGACACAAGTGCTTCAATTTTTTCAGATCGTTTAACGCCAATTTTAAAGTGAATAGCTGCTCAATACCTTCTGACGAGAATCGCATCCGTTACGAACGAATGAGTAGGGCAGATGTGTTTAGCACATAGTTGTTTACTGCTACATCAATTGGACACAATAACAGCTAACAAAGTAGTGTGCAGAGGTTTGCAACTTGCTGAGTCTCACCTGCATCACGCAGGCGGGGAACTAGACGTACGTCTATCCATTCGGCTACCGGGTTTGTAAATATGGCATTTATCTAAGAGTTGTATTTTCCAGTTATAGCAAAGTTGGCACTGCTGTCCACCACGGCCATGGGAATGAGCAATTTGTCTAACCCCTTCTCAATTCTTTCCAGGACCATGGTGGATGTTTCCTAATTTGAAGATGGGTTTTAGCTTACAAGGAAGAAAAACGTAACAGCCCAGAAAAACTGGAGTTCACAATTCGAAGATTCTTAGGAAATATAATTCCATGGTTTGACTGCTCTGAGAACGGGAACGGACAACCTTTGTGCGATAAAGTGCCGTCAGGATGAGTGATCGCACCTGTACACGTAAAGGTTAATATGAATGATAATAGAAGCGCGTTTGGCTTTACCATTTCCTTCAAAAATAAGGAGAGCGAACGCACTAGAGTTTAATGAGTTAATATTTGGTGGACAGATCGATAAGTTGGTTCGTATCTTTCACCTATGTGCCAACGACCCTGTCAGCAAAGGTGAGCAAGTAAACCAAGATGAGATTAACGTGTAATATACTGGCCAGCAGTTGACAAGATTAGGCATGAGTGTTTCCTTGAAACAGGATTTTTCGAGCTCCATCCGAAACCGCCAATGAAAAAATATGCTTTTGATATATGAGACAATTTTGAAACTGACACCTAGTGAAACAGAGGGCAAGGAACTCTGAGGATGGAAACATTAAAACATTTTTGGAAGGGTTTCGAATATCTTCACAACTGCCTCAAACCATTGTCCGTAGGGGTGTTGGTCAAGGCATTAGTTGATGAATAGAGCGGAACGTTTAGTGGAATACCTAAAGAAATAGTTGACTGTGACATCATCAGTATATGCATGTAGAAGGTGGAAAAGTTTAGAAAAAATTTTTGGAAAACTACAACAGCACAGGGAATTGAAAAAGTGAAACTTACAGAAAGACAACATTCTGCCCAATCTGAATACACCTGACCTCGTTTACGGATCTTCGAAAGACAATTAGATTGCGTCCGAGCATGGGTAGCGGAAGTAGTTGACTTTTGGGCCTGACTCATTCGAAGGCTATGAAATGTTCGGAGGAGATCAACTCAGTCTCTCCAAGCAATGTTTACGTAGATAGTTATACGGGAGAAACAAGGAAAATAAGAAACTTTCATCGAGCGACTGTACCATTATCAATCCTCAATGGTGTGGCAGACGTTCTCGACCGTGGGATCTATTACCTTAGCTAAGATTATTCTAAGACATATGACATGATGATTTTTCATTTTAAAGATTATCATCTCCTTGTGGCAAGTTCAACAAAGAGGCAAGTGATGACTGAATTAAACGGGATATCCTAATAGCCAATTCATTCGTATACCTCTGAGAAAGCTTTGTAGGGGGTGCCTGTAAACCTGAGTATGTCTTAATAGTTGAATTGTATCACGGCTGGAACTGTTGAAGTGAATGTCGAAATACACCCCTTGTTGATTACTCAAATAAAAGGCACGAAGCTGAAGATTTCAAAATACTGCTCTGACTACGTGACCTAATGGTATGTTGCATGATAGCGTAAGTCCAGGCTGTGAGACCGTTTGAGTATTGAAACAGTTCTTTTATTTATACTTAGACATTAACAAGAAAATAAGACTGAAGATTAGGCTTGACAACCTTTATTAGCTGAAACATGCAGGTTATATAAAGATAATAACAGCTTCCATTGTTTAAGAAGACTAGTTTGTGCAAGAATTATGTCGTGGGTCCGACACCTCACACACTAGTTTACTTCCTGATCTCATCCTGTCTGTCAGGTGACGTATGTGTTGTATACTGTGCTGCCAAATCGGAAGGATCAGAACAGAGACCTGAGCAACATTAAATACTCTTTTTACATGGGAACAATACTAATCAACGTAACAGCTGACCGACATTTCAGATTGATTGGCGATGATCGATCGCAGTTCTTCTTGCAGCAGTTTGTGTGTCAGTTCTGACAAACTAAAACTTCATCAGTCAAAAAATTGCTCCTGTCCAATCTCATAACAGTTCGAATAGGCTCTTGCTAATAATCAACCAGTTTAACAAAACCAGGAACGTGATAGTATGATAACGGACCAAGGATGATCAACTAGCTGAGTACTTTTTCGGCCATTTGGCCCGAGTGACCATCAGCGAGGTGATGGATAGTTGTTTCAAACTGATTGGATCTAATGAACACCAAACACACCATGGATGTGAATCAGACCGTGGTGAATGTGACTTAGTTTGCAGACTAACGTGAAGTGTTTAATGGATTTCAGATCATGATATGATCAACTTCAGCACCATAGAAACGTAACGATCAGAGTGTATGGTACTGATCTGAATAAACATACCAGTGATCATTTGGTAAGTCCATGTCATCCTCTTCCTCAAGCTTTTCACCAAGTTGGTCGTCACATCTGCAATCGATTTAAAAACTTTTCCACCACAGCAACTTTCAACCAAAAAAGCGTAGAACAACATTGAATAAATATTAATAGCGTCCCGATGACAACTAAGCACAAGGGTGGAGAAGAGAAAAATTCTCATACATGATAATTCAGGCATTCCGTTCTCAACCAGCAAAGTTTGATTCGTATGCTTCCCTCAATAAAATTAAACAAACAATGGAATATCATGCGAAGCAGGGTGAACTTTACAATAAAATGTTCTTACGGCTTAATTTAGTGGGTGTCCAGTGTTTTCTTGTTTTCGGCAACGCCAAGTGAATTTGTAAGCACTGTTTTCAAATTAGTGTGATAATTATGTTAACAGAAATTGACAATCAAGTTAACTCACACAGTTCTCGGTCAGAAAACAATGTTTTCGTCCAATTAATCATATAACTTCTCTGAAAGTTCCCTTTAGTTGTGCACAGTTCAACTGTTACCACAAGAAAAATTATTATTCATCAAGCTCCCTTGAATTGTTTGCTGCTATGTGTATGAGAACAGTTGAAGACAGTAAAATATAATCATTAAACTGTAATTTTGGCATTTTTTCACACTTTTGCTAACTTCCTGTAACTCGCTGGGCGTAAATGTTGCAACTGACTTAAGTAGAGTGTATGACTTCTTTTGTGGAACATCTCACATTTTTCTAAATAACTGTGCCTATACCCGATTTCTGTTTGACAATCTTATATAATTTTCTCAAAAGTCATTCAGATTTTAACACTGAAATGTATGACGTGAGTTTTATAACTGCAACCTTGGGTTCATTTCTGCGTTAGTATCATTCCTATGTAGTCAACTGCAAAATATTTCAATTCTTCGTTATACATTACCCAATTCCGTTAGACTTTTTAATGTAATTAATGTTTTCTCTTATGTTTACACAACTGAACTTAGTACAACGTCTGACTGGTTCAGTTTCTTTTGTCCAGAAACTTTCTGACTCCATGGTTCCTCACAACTGCTTCGATAGAATGCTGAAGGATAAATCTGTAAATATTCTGTTGGTATTTAAGTTAACTGTGGTTTTTAAGTAGTTTACCAATAAAAATTCCTTTGAGGATATCAATTAAGGTGTTGTTTAAAATGTGCTGGTTACAGTGTCACTTATATGATTGCGCAATTCGACAAAATAGTTTCGAATTACCTCAAGGCCACTTGAATTTGGTTTTCTAGACTTGTACCTACCATTGCCTGAAAAATTTTGAAAAAATATTCGATTTGATTGCCAACAATCTCATAAGAATGATGAAAAACAAGCGTCTACGAGTTCAAACAAACAAATTGGGTTGATAACAATGACAGAAAAGCAAACATTATTGTAGAAAAAATCACTTGTTAACACAATAGCTTGTAAGAGAAGTAAAAACATTTACGAATCTTGGAATTGTGTATCTGCTTTCCGTATCTATTCAAGCGACTTAAACTAGTGTAATTTATCCATCCGCCCGAAATTCCACCTCACGAGTGAAAACAAGATGTTTATGAATAACTACCTAAGGATCGTTAATTTTTAATCATTCGCTGGCAAAACATAAAATGGTGTGCCTCTATTGAGTGAACAGGTAGAATGAAACACTTGGACAGTTTTTGATGCTGACTGCAGTTTAAATTGCGTTGTACGCTTCCGGTGCTATCAAACCGTCAACTTTAACGAGCAAGCAGACTAGAATGAAAGGTATGCAAAAAGCGAAGATTGATTTTAGGTCGAAAGCTTTCCGATAATCCGTTTAACCGGTCAGTTTTGGTGATTCATCATGAAACCACAATAATGCGTCCAAACCACGAAGTTGACCTCATCGGTTCATCAGCTGGATGACTAATCACAAAGCTGGCATTACACGAGTGGATGTCGGCGAGTGAATAATTTGTTAGTGGGCTTTCAACCAACTGTTTCTAAACTCGTCTCAACAGATGTTAACAGAACACAGCCACTGGATGGGGATTTGTGGGTATGTTAGACTACTTTATTGAGTAGAAGCAACATTCAAGTGTGGCTTTGATGCTGACACACCTACTACTGATTGGCACTACACCTAACAGAAATGCAGATCACAGATTTGACAGCCGAACAGCGGAGTGCTTCTGATTGTAATCGGAGGGTTGTGTGTTCCAGTCTTCAAGATGTCAGTGCATCCCAGCAAGTTCAGACAAGGTTGAAGTCGCTCATCTATCGCCATTTTATTGTAACACAGTTACTATAAAAACTACTGTTAAAAAACAATCCTGGTTTAGGGCAGGCTTTCTGTCAACTTAATGACCGACACTCAACACGTCAGGAATAGGTCCAGCGTATTGACGTACTAAAACGATCTTTCATAACTTCCACTGCTACGGTTATTATTGTGATCAACTGGCCGATCCTCAGTTACTGAAGCACGTCTTGTCTTATCCAAAATGAAAACCAATATCCACTTCCACTAATGTTTTTGCAGACCTAGCCACTAGATCATTATAATGAGATTCCTTATGACCACTGTGAGGTAGGAACGAGAATAGGGAAACTAAACTGACAGAGCAACCATTCACACTTATTATATGATACCTGAACAACAAAGTTACTTGAAAAATACTTGTAGAATACAATTCATACAGTCCTAATGTGTCCGGAGTCCATGATACAGTGTTTTTGTATTTTCCACTTCTGGGGGTTTTATAATCACTTTCTGCACAATTTATTTCTCCGGACTATTTCGTCTGAATATGATAGCAATGGTAGTTTACTGATGAGTAGTCGGGGATTCTGTTTATTTTCAAGTTGACAATCACTCAAATTTGATCGCAGCCTTCGCATTCAGATAGACTTTCCAGCCAGCCTCTTTCGAGAGTGGTTGAGCGTTCAGATTTGATAATTCGGTCGTGCCTGATGTGAGGTCAATGGCGCAGTGGTTAACACGGTTGCCTCATAATTGGAATGGCAGGAGTTCAAATCCCGGCCGTGGCAATGATATGCACTACTGACGAGCTCTAATGAGAGCGAAACTCGAGTCTAGTGCTTCTTTTCGAGTGAGGCTGGCTGGACAGTCTATCTGAATGCGAACGCTGCGATCAAATGTGAGTGATAGTCAACTTGAAAATAATAGTAGTAATAATGGACAGCTCGGTAATAATGATCGAGAAAAAAAAGGCAGTCACATCATCCACCCCAAAGACCGCACTGAAAACTGTTTCAGTGTTAACCGGCAATATTTTCTTGTACGAAATATGAATTTTATCTGCTCTTTCTCACGAAATTAATCCAATTCACTTTGCCGATACTTTCTTAATATGGTTACCAGAAGGAGGCGGATGTGATTACCATTATGTAAAACTAGTTGTTATTTGGTTTTGACAAACGTTTGTTGTATGCGCCGATGTAAATATACTAGTATGTATCACGGTTCATGCCCGTATAGGTCAGCGGGAAAAAACAAACCTGATACAGGACAAACGTATGGATCGATTGTGATTTCTTTAAACTGGATCGGAATATGCATTCAAGTTGTTAAGTGAACCAGACCTTGTAGAAAACCTCTGAAATGATAATCACATATGTCAATTTCATGGACCGTTTGTGAACCTGAACGTACAGCTCGATAATGCTGGTGAAACACACTCAGTTCAAAGTAACACAATCCAAGATGATTTGGAATGAGACGTCAGTTGTTGTTTTTTTCATAACAGAAATTGGTTTTGCATGACTGAACATGTCCACATATCAGATCAAGCCAAATGTTACGCTTTTCTTACTTCAGCGAATCCCGGCTGCCCAATATACAGATTTGAGCTCATTCAACCGATGTGTACCCTTGTTAATTGATGCGAATTCCAACAATAATCACAACAGTAACAACACCAATAATATCATTAGAAACAAGAACCCTCTGGTCAGCCAGTTTTCATTCCCGATTGAAGACACCAGGAGTATTGGGCCCCCGTATGGGGAACAAACACAACACCCCCTCATAACAGTAGCAACAACAGCAGCTCAGCCTATTAATGTGAACGGTATGAAATGTCAATTCAGCTGCCTGGAAACTCAAACGTTATCTCGTCAGCCAACCCCATGTGCACCAACTGCATCAACCAACGCTCTGGACGATTTATTTGCCTGTCCAATTGACGATGAGAATGAAGGAGATTTTCTTCGAAAGCTTAATTTCCCTGAGGTAAGCAATTTGGTAAAAAATAGGCATACTAGTACTATTAATCTAATGAGTTTCCGGTGGTTTTGTTTAGTAAAAACTCAGTTCGTCCCGTTATCATTGACTAATCTGACGGGATTCGCACTTGCCAGCATCCTTGTTTGTAGTCCACGTATTAATGGAAAATCAGACGACTGATAACCGTTAACATAAGGAAGTTATAGGGCTCTGAGGTTAGGTGAGCAACCTCTGTGCGGAGGTGCGCGATAATGGGAGTTGCCTTCAAATGTTTTCATGACAGCATTTTCCCAAATTCGATGTGTGCGACGGTTTTTGAAACTCTTCCAAGTTCTGGAACAACCAGTGCACAGACTGCAACTGAAAGTACTTCTGTTCTGCACAAACAAAGGAAGCTTCAGAGAAAATATACAAATTTCAAGGGTTTTGTATCAGAAGAGCACTGAAGAATGATCACAATGTGTTCACTTTCAGCTCATCACAAGGTTATTTTAGATGTGCATGAGACTTGGATCAGATAAACAACAAATATCAAGGTTGTGGACGTGGTTGCATTGAATAAACAAAAGCAAAGATGTAGGAGAAAGTAGGTGAGTACGATTTACTGAACAAAAGTTCCCGGATGTTGGGTGCGGCAGCAGCCTAAATCCAATCATCATCATCATCATCATCATCATCATCACAGATATCAGTGCATCCGTGTTTTATATTCATCTTCAACCACCACAAAGAAAAGACCGAGTGTTTTGTGAGAAGTATAAGAAAGAGAACAGGAGAGGTCATGACCACTACGAAGCGACTAGTCCTGTACTCTGACCATTGACATCAAGTTGTCTACACCTTGTAAACAATCAACTGAATTGTGGGTGAACAAAAACGCCACCAGAAAGACAGGTTTTTCGAAATTTTTACCGCCCAACGTTACTAAGCACAGATACTTCACAGACGTCTTGGTTAAACAACAGCACCATTCACTTCGTTGGACTCGATCAGACGTCATCTCATTTTAGGTTTCCAGCCGTCAACCCCGAGTCTTAAGAGCCAGTGAGAAGAACTCAGACTATAAAAACTAAACTCCCGAGAAATTGCTCTATTTATTTACCGCAGGTCACCAGCTAGCACTTTCAGTGCATGGGCTAGCCACCTAAGATCATGCAAGCTTAATGAGTGACCATGAGAGCTCGCTTGGAACTTACTACCACCGACTCATTTTCTAACCTCTCATTGTCTCCTCGTTGATTCCTTCCGATGGGAGGCAACGGAATTAGACACCGCTGGTCAAATGCCTGAAGACAACTCACGTCCCTTACCTTGCGTTGCAAGAGTTCGAGAGTGTGAACCGGAGTAGCTATCACAGTCTTCGTATTTGCGTAACCCTTACATTTCAGCAGCGTGCCACTACGTAACCATAAACTCCGAAGATTAACTATTAACTTCATATACTTGGATCCGAAGACCTTCATTTCACTCACCTTAACTCTACCACTACTGACACAAACTCCTAAGTATTCAAAAACTCTGACAAGATTTTTCTTCCCCCAAAATTGTCGACTGAATTAGAAAAGACGAAAACCTGTCAACTACTGCTTGCCGTTTCACGAAGCACAGATCTCCTAAACCATAAGACTGTATACTGTACATAAGACTGTATAATCCAAGTTGACAAACCACCAATCTTGGATTTGTTGAAGTCCATCTGATACGTTCATCGCTTTGCGATTGGAGTAAAGCGGAGTGTTGAACTTGTCGAATCAGGTCTGATTTGCTTGTAGAAACCAGTCCTAAATTTGCCTTTATTTTTCTCTGCTATATGTAGTGATTAATCATGATTGAATTTGTGCCTAGGCCACACATAAAGTATGTTCCCCCTATTTTATAACTTCCGCCAGTCATTTATTAAGGCTTTATTTCTTGGTATTGTTTGACACACTCTCACCTTCGTCTGTACCTGATTGTTTTAATGAGCTCGTTTTCCGTTGACTGGTGATCGTTTGCGGACTCGTGTTTGGCTACTCCATTTTGGACGCTTTTTCTACTGGATATTTCATGTATCCGATTAACTCACGTTCAAGGTGACGGAACACCTTAACTGTAATTTTTTCAAACACTTCCGTGTAAACCCCGATTCTTCTAATCGTCTTTTCTGACAGTTTTTGGACTTAGAAGATAGTCTCGTTAACCCGACCGTCTGAACAAGTGTCATTGGAATGGTGGGTTGTGTGTTACCAAGTAAATTATCCTCAATCGCCAGCAAAGATGCGGGAACTAAATTATTCCCCCTCATAATGCAGATGAGCAAGTTTGCCGTAAACATACTTATACTGAATGAAGACCCAATGTAAATGATTTTAATTGTTGCACCTCTCTGTGATTTATAGAATTACTTAAATTACCCTGGCACATTTAAACAACAGATTCTACCCCTAACGGGAAAATGTCATCCCTCATTAGTCTGACCTAAGAGAATTTACATTTTCGAAAGGCTGATAGAAAACGTGGGAAACATTTTCGAGCATCTTAATTCTAATATGCACTTCAGCACGACCGGTTTCTACGTCTTTTTACGGATGCAGAGCTGAGGTTTAAACCAAAATTCTTCGCATTAGGCATCAAAACTAACAATGACTGTGGTGCCGGAGCTGTGAGCCTCGCTTGTAGTTAAACGATATGAACCATTGGCAATATTTGTTAATATCCTGTTGGTTTGATTAACACCGGAGAGAACAACGAGGAGGCTTGCAAGTTATTCACCAAACTAATGGCGCACGCAGTGATAACACTGAATATCAAGACACCTACTTGCAATGCCTTCTGTTTCCGTCATCACCTAAGAGTTGTTATTGCCCCAGATTTTTGAATGGTTTGCCGTGTGGCTGTATGATACACCTGCTTCTCGTTTGTCTGCGTCAGACGACCAGTTTGTGTCGCATTTACATGTGAATCTCACGGGAAAATTAAATGAAAAAAACTTTGCTGTCACCATTGTCTTGCGAGTAGAGTGCTACCACTTACAACGGTCAACTGTAGGAAACACGAAAGGTGATCGTCTGGCGATGGAAGATCACTATCTTTTCCGCATTCGAATCGCTTGAAGCTTAGTCTAGTAGAAAAAATAACGGTCATTTCGCTTTTCACTTGCCTACTCTCATATTCTTTTTTCACACGGTTAACAAATGTTTGAAATTTAAAATTCATTCAGTACCCAACTGTAGCAAGCCAGAAGTAATTTCCCAGAAAGCAGTAAGTCGAAATATCGTTCTGTTGTACTCAGTCTAAATTTGCATCCTATTTTAATTAACTGCGTAACTGGAGAGTTCTATTTTCCATAATCTCTCGTTCACTGGTTAGTATTATGTCACTGGTCTTTTTCCAAAGGATGGGAGCTTGGTACTGAGGTGACAAGAAGCGAACAAGCAGGCTTAACAAACGCTTTGAACGCAACAACGATACACCCAATCATTGATATCAACAGAAACACAGTAGCATCAGATCTTTCTAAATCGGCCGTTTCTTCGTTCACCTTGTTTGTTATTAAGAAAGGTAAATGGTACATTTAATTCGATCGTGCGTGCATACAGCAGTAACATATGCTGTTCTTTTCCCGTATTTGTGTTATAGCTGAGTCGCATTAGGGAAACGATGAAAATCTAACCGTTCACCTAAAACTTCCGACTAGGTGTTCACTCAACTCCGAAGTGGCTTGTCTAACATTACGTGATGCTCGTCTCCAAGTCGAAACTCTAAGACCAAGTTGGTTACTGTACGTATACATCAGATATAAATGATCTAAATGAGGATCAAAACAACGAAATCTGCATTACGAGCCGAAGGTCTTGATTCCTAGGTCAAATGCCATAAGACGTCGTCATTTTCAGTAGTTAGGTCCCTTCCCGTCCCCTTCTTTTTCCTTCTCTCTTTCAATATAGGGTTCGCTGTTTCTTCATGGTTGTGTGGCAGTTAAGCATTAGTATGAACCACTGATGTATTGCTGTCGATGATGATGATGATGATGATGATGATGATGATGATGATGATGATGATGATGATGATGATGATGATGATGATGATGATGATGATGATGATGTACTGATGGTAAGCAGAACCAGTATATTTTCTCTCAATTAACAAAAGTTTCCCGTAACAGTATACAAAATATGTGCAAGTTGCACCACAAGTGGATATCTCGAAGCGGATGTTTTTCTATATTTGCATCAGACAGATGAAAACTTGTCTTCGTTCAAGCTAGTCTATACCTCAGCGTCCTCCCCAGTTGAGGATCGAAGTTAATATCAACAGTGACTTAAAGATAATTGGAGCAGCGGTAAACGTGATGTGAATTGTTGTGGCAGTGGTCTACTCACTATTGATAACATTGAGACTATCCGCGTGTATGTGTTCATCAGTTGGTTTGTGTGTTTAAAGCTATCCAGCCAAATATTCGCATGACTACATGCATATCGGACCATTTTCGAGATCTTGACGAAAGGAGCCAAGCTTGGCTAGGAAGCTAGGGGCGTGCATTGGACAAGGTCCAAATGTCAGGAGACGATCTTGGAGCCGTGCATTCTGGCTTCTACAGAAAATTGAAGGAATTTCTGTAACCACATGGTAGCAGGACGGCTGACTGTTAATAACTCAAAATTTTGTAAATTCATTTATCACTCTTAGAAAGTTGCCCTTGTCTAGAAGTGTTTCTTACGAAGATTAGTGACTATTTTGAGGAACATTGTGGATGCTATTTTATTGCGTTGTTCAGCGGGTTGTACAGTGAATTTCAAAATACAACTAAGCTATTCAGTTGCCAAGAACTGGTTATTTGATGGAAAATCAATGTAACTAATTCAGACTAGTCACTTCATCAGTTACAAGGAGTCGGATAATAAAACAGGATGTACGAAGACTGCGTGACAAATTGTTACAGTACAAACTTATACCCACTGTATTCGGTACATAATGTCACAGTCAACTGTCCTGAATGTGTAGCTTTCTATGTATACTAATAAGCTAATTGCTTTTGGATTAATACAGAACGGCAGCCAACTTCCAGTCATTCATCTCAGTTTTTCCCCAATCAATAAATTTTCGTCCGAAAATAGGTACACATTAAATTAGGTGAACCAGGTGGATCATTTCGAAATGAACCACTAAGTTAATCTTATTGTTCTAAAAACGTTAGTAACATCAGTTTTCTCACTCTGCTGATAACTTTCCTGTGTCCACTCATCAGGTAGAGATGGTGGGAATGAAGATAGAACCGGCAAGGTTTGTGGAAGAGTTCAGGGCCTGTATCCGGACGACTGTTGTCTAATAAGTGTCACTCGCTGTTCTTTGCTGATTATGTCGTTTAAGATGTCCTTCAGTCAGATAAAACTATTAGGGATCCAGCATGCGAATTTGCAAACACACTGATTATTTGTAGGCTGCAAAGTATTAGATATCATATTCCAGGTTTCTGGCTTGATGGTAATTCTATCAAATCGGACCGATTCCAGTAAATTCGGTCATAACTTCTTACTGTTCATCAACTAAGATTTCAGGCTTTTCGGTGGGAAAATTTGAGTTAACATGAGGACATTTCAGCAGCATTGTGGTCAGACATGTCGAAGACTTAACGCGAAGTATATTTCTTTCGATTGCCATCACTCTCACTTTGTTAGTTTTAATATGAAACTTAAATATTGCCTTCTTAGTTCACCTGACAAGTTCCCAAAGGCATTCCGCTCTTGTTGCTCTTTCAGACCAAACAGAAACCCAAATTATGCATTATTGGGCATTGTCTAAGTTGGTAAATTTGTTACCCAGCTTACCAATAAAGGTTCTTCTTTCATCGGCATTCAACTTCATTTAAATTACTGAAAAAACGATCAGTTAGTTATTTCCAACATTGAAAGGGCGAAAATTTCAACTAACAACACAGTCAAACTGGGCGAGATGAAAAAAATACTAGGAGAACGGCAGTGATCGAAAAGTGACGAAGTATATTTTTTCCACAAAGCTTGCACTTCATACATGGTACAACAATTCAGAAACAAAATGAATCGACAAGACATGCTTGTTGAATTTCTCTAACGAATGAACTGAACTGCATTAAGTGTGGAAGACTGTCTGTCAGTGTATTCTACAGCCCCCTTCAGTGGACTGCAAAAGCACCCTGTTTGGTTAGTCCATGTTATAATAATTTGCGTGAAGGTCATATGACCTCCGCTTTGAGCATGGCATTTGCGTTGAAAACAGTGCATGTGAAAGGCTTGTATTCGACTCTACATTGAATATCGTATAATTATGCCACCCAACACCGCCAACGAGTATGACACTACCGTGCATACGCGTCCAAACGACACCAACTAATGGTATTTGGTTACCAAAATATACTCTAGGGAGCTGATACGCATCGAGTTAACCAAACGATTATCATTCGGAGGCTGCGAGAGCCGTAAATTTCAGGCGGATTGTTCGTTGGGCTGTTTCTGGATTTGCCACATGGTTCGTCTCAGGCGCTAAGTATCCAGTTTTGAACGTGTACACTACGTCCTGTGAACAATGGTCAAGCAGAACGGTTAATCTCAAAAGGGTTCATGCAGCATTCTACACTTCGTTACAAACTAATTCCCTCATACACGTAGTGGTTCACTAATTTCCCAACAAAGATAAACAGTTGAACGCGTACTGTCGGACAGCAAGGGATGGTGTGCTTCAAGAAAATACAGTTTCCTTTCAACTATACTTAATTCGGTCTGAACACCTCCGGCTTATTTGACATTTCTCAAGGTCACTCGATGTTCACTTTTGTTGATGGCCTTCTACACTTCATTGCTCAAAAGGCACATAAAATTCATGTACAAACCAATAACTTATTTGGGTTTTGTTTACAACCATGTGTGTGTGGCACATAGAGAGCATTATACGCAGACCTTTGTTTTAATTTATGTAAAGAAACTACTATTATGATGAGCAACTAGCTGATTGTCTTTGTGCACTGCACACCAGGTATAATGGTCCCTCAGGTTATACGAACCGTGATTATTCATCGGTAGTCAGAATTTCATAAGGGTGAGAGAAATGAGCAGACACAACTTGATTAGGAATGTTTTAATAAGATTCGCTGGGCAAAAGTTAACATGATAACTGTTGTATCTCCAATTCATATGACGAGTTAACCAGGGCACTGCTCACACTTAGTTATGGATGGATGTTTAGTTATGATAATACCCTTGTGACTAATTTAAAGTCATGTAGTAAGCTTAAGTAACACACACTCGGACCTGAATTCAAATCCTGGCCTCAACAAGAATTTGCACTCTTAGTGGGTTCCAGGAAGAGCAACAAACAATTTTAACGTTCATTTTCGATTGGATCCTATTAGATGGCTTATCTGACAGCGAACTTAACAATTATTTGCCAGTCGAGTCTGATTTCCATCATTTGTTTTCTTAACTGGCAATTTTATGTGAGATTTGTCGTCTAAATCATCCAGTCGACAAAGTGATACACCGTGATAATTCTTCCTGTTTCAGGCCGGAATGCGAACGTCAATGAATTCAGCCATTCTCTGGCCAACATGCCCTATGCGGCTAAATCAACAAGGTCAAGAGGGTTTGAGTAGAGATTTCTACGCTACAACCGACTGGAAGAAAACATCTTCACTAGGAGTGACCAATGGCCCGAAGCAACAACATGCAAACATGTGCACAACCGAACCATTGAGAATCGAAGACATCACCAGTTTGCATGACGATGCAATGCTTTCAAACAGAATGGTTAACTTATTGCTTGAAGAAGACAGTTCAAATGACGGGTTCGTTCAGGATTCAGAGAAGGTAAAAGGTTCGGTTTTGTTGAGGGAATCATCCACTACGGACAACGATCAACAGAAAGTGCACGAGATCACGGACGGAGTTGCTAGTTATATTACGGATTTGGATAACCTACGAAACATCAGAAAGGAAGCCAGATCCAATGCAGGACAGTAGTTCACGACAAACAAAGCTAGCTCACATTAACTGAATTGGTCAGTCACTTCCATAAAATGAACGGCATTCTTACTACACATTGTTCAACCCTATTTTCATATAGAATTCGTCAAGCTTTCTTCATTTCACTTCCTGATCATTTGTATGCCCAAACTCTATCGCCCATCGATCGTTGATGTGAAACGTGTGATTTCGTTCCACTGGCAACTTAAAGACATCTTGGCTCGTACGTGTCAGGAAACTGATAAGATCAGATCTAGCGAGAACAACTGAGTTTGTCTCCATCTCACGTATTTCATCCCAGCAACCTCCATGTGTTCAAGTCAAACACCCATTTGCAAAACAACCAAAACTGTCCAATCGATCATCTATACAACCCTGACTTCCGTCTGCCTGTCTATCCACAATCAGTCCGCCTGTCTGTATCACCCCGTTGCGAACGCGTAGATTTGCCTAAACAACTGACTGACCACCCACGCATATTCTTCATACATGACCAGATGAAAACGTACCTTCCAATCACACCAGTTAACTCGCATACAGCAGCTACACCGATCAGCTGATTTGAGACAAATGAAAGTTCCCTCTCAGATACCTTCAAATACAACCAGCGCCCAAGAATTTTACGAACCTTAGATTGGTCTAAACAGAACAACATGTAACTGAATCGTCCTTGGTTTCCATCCAATGCTACGTAGGCCAACACGCAATTCCACCTCGATTCGATTGCGTGAGAAACTTGATTTCAAGCCAACCACTCAATCAGCTGTGAGTCACCTGACTCACAGTAAGCTAGCCGGGAACGCCATCTGTCCGGTTGATTGAACGGATGAATACGATATCAAAATCTGTCGTCTGAACTGATCGTACCAGGCAAGAAAAATTCGTTCCGTTGATCAACTTTCCTTTTATACCCGAACTCTACCCGATTCTAACCTCATTTAACAACAGAGCACACCGTTAAAGGATCCAAACGATCCTATTTTTGTCACCTGTTTTTTACCGTTTCTACGATTATCAAATGATTATTACCTACTTTTCTTAACTGATTGATTCGCCAACTCATTATTACTCGCAAAACAATGAGTACAACCTCTGAATGAACAATATGATGAGCTTACAAAGTCTGAATATCAAGAGTGTACATTGCTTGCTTGTGACCACCTGAAAGAGCTTGATAAAATGCTATACAAAGGTTGACCTCCGAGATCCAGCTTTCTGTCTAAAGCATGTAAAATCTTTTACTATGTTTGAGTGAAGACTGTAAGAGAGAAAAATAAAATGTGACCAACAAACACAACGAAAATCAATTCAAGAGAACGGTTTCCTAAAGAAGGAATCACAAATATACTCCGTGTGCAGAAAAAAACTGTGATGTGATCGCAAGCCATTCACTCTCAAGGTTGTTTCTTCCTTACGTAAGCTTGTGTAATTTTTCGTATTTCCAATTGAAGTAAATCTCTATTCTCTGATACCAGCCGAATTTTGTGTTGTTTGTTAGAGTAGTTGGTCTGTTCAGCCCGGTTTACTTACAGAACCCAACTTACATACAGTTGCAATAAACGAATGACAGACGCACACAAATCCCAGTTCTCAAAACGTTGACGTTTCAATTTCTATACTGAAGAGTACTGCCCAACAAATTGAGTTTAATGACATGCAGGTTAAGTGTTGTCAGATTATCCAATCAAAGGCAGCGTCGACCAAGGTGGTGGGAATCGAACGTATGATCATGTTATAAATCAGCAATCATCGTTTAAAAGGAGATACTGTGTGCTGAAACGTTTCTCAGGTGGCTAGAAGTACCCTAACAGGGAATGTGATTTTGAGGAAATTGACTGGACTCTAGCCCAGCTGCGGAGATTTTGCAAATTTCCGCTTATCTAGAAATAGCAAAGTAAACGAAGTATTTTGGAAAGCACGTTTAAGTCAAGCTTCTGTGAAAATTGAGCTGAATGGATAATTACCATAAGAAACTTTTTTGATCACGCAGCGGACCTTCCACTGAGGTCAGGTATTAAATGTTCAAAAATTTCCTAGCAATTACAAGAAGTGTTATCACGGTATGGCAGAGTGTTACTCATCAACTTCCTATATGTCCATTAAAGCTTAGGCATTCACCTTCTGGAATCTATAAATGAATCGCACACACTGACAATTGCAATCACAGAATTGTGATTCCCTACTTCTCCTCAGCGTTTCGAGGGGTACTTTAGAATGAGACCTCAACAGTGTCATAGATCGTTACCATGGTAAAAGTGACGAAGAAAGATTATGTCTGAAATGGTAATGACCACCTTATTGTTTTGTGTATCATTGCTTACCTCTTCTGAAAGATCGACATTTAGAAGACAACCAACTGTGACAATTTCAGCCTTCGTTCCAATTTGATCTAACGAACAAGTCAAAATATGAACTCCTTGGGTTTAATTCGTGGTATCTTAATGTTCACCACTTTTGGACATACTGTTTCTATAACTGGTTCGAATCAGGCTGAAACCCACGCCTGTGGCAGCAACCACCTGATTAGTATGTATAATATTTCTTCGTTCACAAATGTTTTTTTGCGACAGGTGAGTGATGTTATCTATCAGGACACTGACACAAAGCGCCTGAGCACAGGATTATCTACGTTCGAGTTGAAGTGCTTTCCGCCACTTTGTATAACCAACGTTAATTTCTACTCCCAGAGAACCGATTGTAAGACAATAAACGATGCAGCCCTGAAAAGTTGACTTGATCCACCACTGGCCGATATTCTTGTAGTCCAATTTGAACAGAATGCAGAGACATTCATCAAGGATGCACATTCCTAATGGCGTTATTTCGACCATATCAAGGAAATACGAATGAATATTCTAGACTAATCAAACAGGCCAAATTTCAAAATTAGCCTTATCGTTGAGCACGAGTCTGCTGACACCCCAGCGGTTTTGGGTATTTTCATCCAGTGTACTAATAACTGTCCCACATTGTCATCTGCCTATCGGAAACGCACATGAAATGGACAGTAGAACATCCACAACTTTGTACCGATTTAGTTTAAGGTTGGGTTGGTGGGCTCTCTGTTTTATCGTGCTAGAAGAATCTGTTTGAAAAATGAATTAATCGAGAAAAATGGTTGTCCGTCCGCCTTTGTGGAGAAGTTCATTAAAAATGCCAGTTGCCTTGATGGCCTCAACCGTCTCCGAAATTTGCGTGATGACATAACGGCTCTGTTTAAAACCCGTCTCAAGTCAGCTAGGAGAAGCACATTCTAGGTTGCACGACTGATCAGGCTGTTCACTATCACGAGAATATCAACCCCACTTCTGACACCCAATGCCGAATCCTACATCAACCATATATTTTGTGAGTGGCGGACAACTTCATAGAGGCTAAGCAGACAAACTGCATTATTTACGTCTCACCGTCCATTCGTTAAAACACTTTACGATTTGTTCGAAGTTTCCATCATTTTTCACGTGTGTCTGGTGTTTCAGTAGCGAAAAGATGGTTTCATAGAAGAAGTTCCTTTCATCTGGTCGCAGTGAATTGTTAGTAAAACATGATTCCACCGGCGATACCCATACCTTTTATCCCACTGCCAAACAGAACAGTATTCCGAATTTGTTCGACACTCAATGCAAAGTATTAGGTGCAAGAGTAAATTTAGCATTCATTCATTCAGATCATGTCGGTCATAGGTCCACAACTGAATGGCCGTCAGGAGGTTTTACACTAGGTTATTGACCATTGCAATATTATGTATAATGCATTCACTATGATGTACGAAAATGTTTGACCATTAGCTTTCTGTAAGAAGATAAGTCGTACAAGAAGCTCTATGATATCAAAGAACTGAGGCTTTGACTTTGTACTGGGATATCACAGAGGAGAAAATGAGCATGGAAAGATTCTGTATAAGGTAGAGTGAATGCAACCAGACGTTAGGCGAACTTCACAAGTAACACCTTGAAACATACGTCGTACCTTGAACGACCGCATTCGTAGTTAACATCATATCCAAGGTGAATTGACAAAGTGAGCGTTATTCACAAACGAAAGTGGCTCATAAAAGAGAGTTCTGTCTTATCTGATGTGGGGTCACTGGCACTTTAATTAATGCGGTTATTTCAAGACAAGACAATCTGCAGTCCAACACCTGGTGAACGATACCAAAAGCAAAATTTGAGATGCTTGCCTGTTTCTGAGGCAATCCGTTAAAAGCCCTGTCTGCAAACAAATGTGAGCGATATTTAACTGCTTCCTTTCGAAGTGAGCTGGTCGAGAGCCTTGCCGAAATGCGCAGGCTGAGATCAAGCGTGGGTGATGTTCAACTTGAATCTGTCAAAAAGTCCGACGAACTTCAAATGACAATGTTTTGAACGTATTCGCACTAAGTCATTCAGAATGCTGATTCATAAGAGGAAAGAAGAATCAAACGATCAGAAAGTACACGGAACTCAACTTAAAAGTAAGTCGGTGTCGCTTTGAGTTGTATATGATTGCTCAGTACCATAGGGTGAATGCCAGAAAAGATCCTCTTTCGTACGTGTGGTTCACAGCACGTTAATAAGAATGCGTAATTCTCTGCAATTGCTGTCAACTTACGGGAAACTATTCCCCACACACGAATTATTACGAAATCAACCAATCTCAGAGGAATTCCATCCAATACTAACCGAAAAGTAAGGCCTGTGAAAAAACACTGAAGTGAACGACCAGCTGCTAGATAGGTAACGAGCAACTCTATTACCGAATTTATGTTGTTTCACATTTTTGATAGGCAATGTATCTCCATATATGATCATTTAACCGACAAACTCCAACAAGCTGGACATTTTCTACGATGAGATTCATCGTGTAGGTCAGTCTTGGTTGAACTGCAAGTAGTATTGCCAGCGCTCTGATTTAGAATACGCTAAGTACTAATTCGCGAACTTCATCTCGTACCAACTTACTGGTATACTGGCCTAACGAAAAATACACCTGAGTGTATACAGTGTTCCCTGGGACTAAGCATTTCCGTCAAAAAACGCCTTCACAGGGCCTGGAAAATCAGACTGGACAAACAGGCCTTTCAGAACCACAGAGGAAACATAATGGGAGCGTAGCAGGGGCCAAAGTTCCCAGCAAGCGATAGGATAGCTCTGGTATCTGAAAAAGTGCAGTCTATACACGCGAATCTCAACAGCACGCAATTCGGTTCACGAGTCTTCTTCTCACACCGTTCCGGTAAGTCCAGATTTGATACACCGTATGTGTGATGGTTTGAGTTACTCTCTGCGTCCTGAAAGAACGGGAACTATTAACTTTCAATGATTTATGACTTAACGAAATAATTCTAAGCGGCCCAGGTAGTAAACTGAAAGTGTGTCCGGATTGTATCTAACATTCAGGACTTCAACACACACTTGTTATTAACAAAAATTTCTAACTCAGTGGATACGTTCAAATGTTGCTTGTCTGGACCGTTTAAAAGATGGAACATGCAACTAGATTAACGGGTTTACACTTAGACATGAGATACTCGTTTCGTTCAGGTGACCACTTGGTTAATTTTGTTTTACACAGATGTTAACCTAGTGGCAGAAATACAACGCAATCGATAAACTAATCGAGACCGATTATTGATTTTGGGACTGAATATAATACTTTGACAACATTTCAATTAAATCAGGTTAACATCTATACGACCATAATATGTCTGTCTCCTGACAGGCAATGTCCGCACAACCCGCACAATGAGTTAAAATAAGCGCGTTCCGTGAGAATTGTCAGATATACAGTGCTACTAACTGAATTGCGCTGTCTGAAACTGATTCAACGTTTGTTTTTAGCCCTAAACAACACAAAGTGACTGCTGAAGCCTGTGAACAGTCCTCACTAGGCATAACTTTTGTAAGTGATCGGGCATAAAGGGGATTATCGACTTCGTCTTGGGATCTGAACAACTAGAACTATCGTTACAAGTAACGCAGTTGCAATAGGATCTGGAGAATAGTCTGTTGGAGAACGAGATTGACTAAACTATTTGGAGCTTATTAAAACGATGAACTAACTAGACAACATTCCCTAACCACAAAATTCAGATGCTTTCAAAGTTGTCATATTTAGGCAGATTTTTAGGCGGCTCGCACCAAGAAGTATTTGACTAGTGTTTCGCTCTCTTCAGAGCCCACTATTAGTAACCCTGTGTGTATTGAGTCTAACTCTGTCTCTCGTGCGTTTAAACACCAACCCAGTTACATCACTTCAGACGCTACCACACTGTCTCATCACGCCAGTAGCTTATGAATAGTAGTCAAGATTTTTAGCGCCTACAAAAAAGACGGTAATATTATGAAGTGGATGCAACGTGACTGGAACCGTCTGACTAATCATCTTTGATATGTGAGTAACAAACAAAATGTGACAGTCAAGCCGTGGTATTTAGTAGAAGCACATCTAGTAATACATCATTCATATTGGCTCTTCGAAATGACCCACAGATGGGCACAGAAACGCAGTCGAATACGATGCTTTAATTACCCGTCCTATTAAGATCAAGCACGAGGTGACACTTTACACACTGCGAATTTATTTCAGAATTCACAATTGCCCCGTCGCTCTTTCTAAGTTGTTCCACCATACATTACGTAAGACGGTTGTGAGGCTGCCCGTTCAGTAAATTTCCTTGGTCGACGTTAAAGTTACACAGTTCTTTTTACATAACTACATATGTTTGAACTTTGAGCCCTATCTTTTTTCAAGGAAATGAATGTGTTGCTATATAACACAAGATGGTTCCGACGAGAATTACCCAATCTGGCTATTATACTTTAATATGAAGGTCAATAAAAAGCGAACCCGGATCGCCGCTGTTAGAAGAACACTAATTAGACTATCACAAAAGAGGTGTAGCGCAACTTCGAGATACAACGATACATCTCCGTATGACGTTTTATTTAGCCGTTCTATTTGGATCCCTCCGGATAAGAAGCGATCGCTAAGCTCACCTCGTGCCAACCATGGTATTGTGATCAGCTAACACCGCGTTGCTTTTTCTAGTCAAGTACGATGTAAATAAGACGTGATCCGGCGGAACTTGTATCTGCTTCCTTCCAAAAGTTGCCAGACAGAACCTCTGGACGTCCGTTCTATCGAACCTGGCCGTTACGAAATCACACCTGGAAATGCATGAACCCCTTTTAGCAGGCTAAGTGTAGTTCATTAATCATTGGCGGCGTTTGAGCACTAAATCGGACGCGTGTCGGGAACGTGATAGGTGCGTTGCAACAAAATATTGTTGTTAAGCGTTAGGTTCCTGAAGTGGACATCCGAGACTAAATTCACCAGCTGTTTTCCGAATGTCGGAGTTATCACTACTCGACAATTGATTTATCCCTCTAACCATAGTAAAGTCTTAAGGTCGTTCGTTAGTCCGGTAGGAAATGAACAGTAAATGAGGACAGCACAACGTTGTCAACCACTTAATGTGGACCCCAGTCAAGTCGGTCAGAAGAATCGATTTAATTGACAACTAAGGTGGATGGGACTCACGCGATAAGCTCATGTCAGTAAGAAGAGAACTGCATGACGGATGGACTGATACGAATTTAGCAACATCATCTTAACTTTTCTCGGATAAGGGCAAACCGTGGAGTTCAGCTGGTTAACTGAAAACAGTAGAATGTAAGCTAGTTTTTGATTTGAAGTTCGTGATTATTACTGTTGTGGGTCGGCCAAATCAGTACCCTCCCTCGAGGTCATGAGACTCGGTAGTAGTTATATTATAACCTGCTAGAAAAGCACCGGAGGGTTAGTTGACCTCAGCATCAAGTATACATTAACAAGATGAATGAGTACGTAATCCAACCACAAAAGTGTAACTGATTAATGTTGCCTGATATGGCTAAATTTGCTAATGATTAGCAAAGGATTTTAGTGGATACAAGTTGAAAATAATTTACAATCCATTACAATATTCACATTTAGGTAAACGTTCCACCTAATTGCTTTCCAAGGCAACCACCATACCTTAGCCTTGTCTTCGCTGGAGCTCACCAGTAGTGCATATCTTTACTGTGGCAACACTTTCGTGAGGTAAGTGTGTTGCCCAGTGTGTCACTGGCCCCAAACTGAGCACTACCGAATCGTTGTATGCGAACGCTCAACCAAATTCGCTTGATTATTGCCCAGATATCCCGATCGTCAAGAGGGGAAATACGGAAACTTCAAGGATACCTCTAACGAGCAACCCCAAAATTAGGACTTCTTATCAAGTCGGGATCATAGAAACCGCTGACTATTTTGGGCAGTATTTTAATCACTGAGAAGCGCTAGGGTATTAGGGTTGGTACCTACACAACGCACTCACATGTTCCAGTTTACTAATTTTCACAATCTGGATTATCAAGTTAATTGACAATCATATATGTTCCCACATCTTCTGCTATAGACCACAAAAATGTTAGATAGCAGTGTGTATGACATGCCAAAATCACATTCTGTGACCGCAATGCCCAATAAGTTGTGCAGTCACTAGATTTCGTAAGTGGAACAGCATGAAGAATTGGTAGACATGACGAAATGTTCTTCGGTCTCACAACCTTTCTCACATCCTTGTCCTATCTTGTTTAGTATCAGCATTTTTAGATGTATCGATTGCTATATGGTTGTGATTCCGTGCAGACATCTCAATAATCTGATTGTACCTTATCAATTAATGGCGTGCGATACCCCTTCATTAGAAATGTTGTCTGGATAAGTTAATTCGAAATTGTCCAAGTTTGATGCTTCATGTAACCACTCAGTCACGAGTTTATTTACGTGCGTCCGGTCATTCCTTTGACACTCAAGATTAAACGCAGTTTAAAAGAAAATGTGGTCTTCTTATTCATCTGTTGACTGATTTCGACTGTCAATCACACCCTCAATTAACTATTATTTGGTGTTCTGGATCGAACTGACTCAAAACCATAGCGCTACTTGGTTTAGTAGCATACCTTTCACTATAAGTTATTAGACCCAAACTACTCAGTGCGGCCACTCTCTCAGTCCTGAAACAAGCAAACTAACATTCCAAATAAGGTAATTAAACAGTAGACATTCACAGCACAATAAACGTACCCAAAATTAAGGCGCTGCACCAAGCAGTATGTGACAAACAAATCATTATCAGACTTACCCCTGCGTCAATATCGTTCAACCATAACGTGAATGAGCTAGCTGACTATACACGCCGTTGTAGTTCACACAGATGAATACGCTACTTCATAAGTTAACTGAAAAAAGGCTCGTCTTTCATGGTCTGACACACAAGTCTCTATACTGCTTCACTGTGTGCATCAACTAGCTGGGGTATTCATGTTGGGCGTGTGTGAAATGTGTTGAGTAAAAAACGATATGTTGAAGAACAACATAGCACTTTAACAGTAATCACAATTTCTCTTGTCAACACGTTTCATTACAAAGGGCGCTGAAACTTCGAATTCTGAACAAAAGCCAAATACCTAAGATCGGTCGATGATGTAGCCAGGTACTGTCAAGGTTCAGATTATTGCCTGATCCGCATCGATATTACGGAGACAAATGATAGTATCGTCCTGAAGTCCGTAAACTATTTTCATGCACTCTGCCAATGTCAGCGTAATATGACAGTGGTTTCACCAGATTGAGTTCACAAATAGTTCTTAGACAAGCTCTTGCGAAAAAAATTAGACAGACAGGTGAAAGAAAAATATCAATAAATGCACTTCTTCAAATGTTGACGTTAAATTTGGAGGCCGTATTGGAATGGGTAAAATGCCCAAATGAACGTTAAATGTATAATGCAATATATATTACAACTTTTGGCACATAATTCATTTGAGCTATGAATAATGAGCATTTAAAACAAATACATATCGTATTACATATTAAGGCCTACAGCCTCGTGCGTATCTTCCTATATTTATGAAACAACTGAGAATAGTTAAATTCTGCTTAGTAAATTAACTAATCAACTAATTTAGATGAGACCCAACGGTGAAAAGTCAGGGCTTCGGCTGGATTCGAATCAGCGACAGACACAGCATGCCTCAACGCGGCAAGCGCTCTACCAGCTGAGCTACGAAGCCACACCGGGAGCTCGGAAATTTCACATTTGGACTTCGTTACCCATCCGTCCAACTGTCTCATATGGAATCTACCAAATGATTCAGGGGATCGACTGCCCTGACTTTTCACAGTTGGGTCTCATCTAAAATCATAAATCTGCCACCCTACTCATTAGTAATACAATTCCTATACTCAGCAATGGCGTTGGTGGATTCCAGCGTGAACTGTTTGAGAAATCCTGCCAGGGCAGTCGATCCCCTGAATCATTTGGTGGATTCCAGATGAGACAGATGGACGGGTGGGTCACAGAGTCCAAATGTGAAATTTCCGAACTCCCGGTGTGGCTTCGTAGCTCAGCTGGTAGAGCGCTTGCCACGTTGAGGCATGCTGTGTCTGTCGCTGATTCAAATCCAGCCGAAGCCCTGACTTTTCACCGTTGTGTCTCATTTAAATCCATAAATCTGCCACACTACTTATTAGTAACTAACTAATGGTAGTAGAACCACCAAAGCTATCAACACTATTTGGCCTTAGTTGACGACCACGCTATCACCCAGGTTCGATCGCATACTCAAAGTGAACATTTCACTTCATCAGGTGCATTAAACACCTTAACCATCTAATCACCAATTGGAAGTTGATTGGCTTACCGCCTTAGTCTTTTCAATTCTCCAGTGTGTAAATATAGTTCAGTTTGCGTTACTGTTTATACCATTCGACTAAAAAGCTTTCACAACAGCTCGATAAATGGTGAGCTTCGCGAGTTCTGCATCTGAAAAGCGCGGGCAAATAAGTAAACGGTAATCACGGTGTTTTTTACTATGGGAAATGTCATATCTGTGAAAACCACAGAGAGGACGTTCCTCGGAAAGTGCACTTCCGAATAAGCCATACAAATATAGATTGAAATGTCTGGATAGCCCATTCTGTCAGTTCACATTTAGCTAGAACAGTCGACCAGTTTGGAATTCGGGTCAGCTGCGGCTGTTTTTTATCTGGACACTCGTAAAAGAAATTTCATTCAGGCCGTTCATTCGCGCGTGCACCACAAACGGATGCACACACCAGCACAGTCAGCGACAACATCTACTTACGGAGTTGCGTAGTCTACTGCGCACGTGAAAATTGTGGACACGAAAGCCACTGTTCATTGACGGTCATTCAATCGTATTCATACTGAGAAAGTAAGAATTGTCTGATTTCCATCCCTATATATCATGCAATGTGATTTCGATTACAACACTCCCGGGGAAGGCCACCCGAGATGGTTGAAACGTAGAGTATTACAACTTGCTCGTAACGTTGTGTTATTCCCAATCTGTTTATCAATAACATGTTAAACAAGACGCCCAAACTATTCAACTTCATTCGTACTAAATTTGGTGCGGACATCTTACAACCATAGGTGGCACCTTTGCGTTAGACAACGTGAACTTCATTCACATCACGTATACTCCGCATGCTGTCTTAAAACTAGTGTTTTCTCTGATAAACAGTAATGTACGCATACAGCGCGCCAAAATCAGTCTAGTGCACACCAACCACCAGGACATCTATACACTCCAAATTGAAACTATATTCTTATGCTCTGCGCCGATCAGCCAACTTTCAGTTGTGGAAGCATTTGTTTGTTGAAACAGCGCAAACTAGATTCGGAGGTGCTCATGAATATGCCGCAATGCCTCGGAGATGCATTTACGCAACCGTGGTGAGTGCCAGTCAATGCAACAATATGCTTACCATTCTCCTAGCGATAAATTTTCAGTCATCAATATATATCTCACATTCTTAGTCGAAGAGAATTTGACGCAAGCGGCTTCGGTTACGCAGCATTACTAATAATAGAGTTCAAATGAACATACTGGGAGACAGCCAATGTCAGCGTCAGTCAGAAAACAACCGAATCGATTTCGCAGCTAGCTTATTAACAGGAAAACCTGGTTGTTGTCGTATTGGAGGGGAGCAGAGAGCAGATAAGGTGGAGAGTTGATAAACGTCACTGTCATCCAAACCACAACACATAAATGTTCAATGGAGAGGCACGACCACCGACGCAGGTATTTTACATGTAAAATGTTCTTGTTGGAACGTGCTCGCCCAAACGCACGTTGTGTTCACTATTGATGACCGTACAATATTGTGAAATGTGGTTTACATCCATTGCTTTAGCTCGTTTACTATTGAGTACGTTCAGTCGAGTCTTTGCTGTTCGAGTCTTCGCTGTGCCTGTCGACTCTAACCCATCCACTTCCGAATGCGCGATCATAGCAAGAACCAATAAATAGTGCTCATCTTGATCCGCGGTGCAATTGCTACTCATGAGACTTGATTGCGAAAGATCACGAATCCTGGTGGATTCGAACCACCGATGGAAACAGTATGTCTAAACGCGGCAATTATCTCACTGGGTGAGCTACGAAGGCACACCGTAAACTCAGGAACTTCTCATTCGGATTCAATTATTCACACAACGTTGCGCTATATCCAAGTCATGATGGTGTGTCAGCTTTATATTTTATTCGACACTTCATATGATTTGTCCTCGGTTTGGGATATGCTGCTCAACTAATGCGTGGGAGAATACATTTTGAAACAGTGTGAATTTGTTAGGTTAACGTTTCCCGCCCTTTGACCTCCACCTTCACATCAGTCTGGTAGCGATCGGAAGTCAATCAAAAAACAGATGAGACAAACACCTATGAGAAACTCGTCAGTGGGGAAGGCGGTAAAACTTAGAGGTTTGAGCAATGACCGTCTGTTGGTGATATTGCGCTGTTCAATAGCAATTCTGTTAACACTACCGTGGTGATAAGTGGCTTAGCTCGTGGGTGAAATTTTGGGTCACGAGTCAAAACGTCTTGATAATATCTACCCTGGAATCTACATTTCTGAATGAGAATGAAGAACGGGTAAAGTTGCCAGAAATTCTGTACCTTAAGTACAGAAGTGATCCACACAAAACTGAAGCCTATTACGGACATACAAACCACGATTGCCATTCTTACAACGTATACATAAAATGAGAGGACGCTGTCGTAAATCTCGATAGACCTCAGGAAGGAGACAAACCACCTTCCTTGAAGCCTATTTGTAGTCTAGTAAACGCATCTAAGAAATATCCAGCGCGATCCTGTTGACTAAAAACTTTACAATTACCTTGCGATGAGTACACCGGTGATCCACGTAAATTTCACCTGTTTGAAAAGTGTTGCTTGTTCAGTTCATGTATGGAGTAGCTTTGTAGGTCAGTCCCCACTCTTTCACGTCAAAACCAGAGCCTGTTTTTTCTCATGGTTGAGCGGTTGTAACAATCACTGGAGTGCCACCATCGATGACTGATCAAGCCTCAACACACCACCTCAGCGTACAGCCGCACAGCTCATCACATGGGGCACACCTGCTACCTTAGTGTCAAGTAACATCGGCGGGTACGTTGAACTAACCACGGAACAGATTTGTCAAAATCTCAGGGACAGACTTCCAGCATCTTTTTATTTCAGCAAAAATTCCTAAGACAGCCTTCTGGTTTATGCCGAACACTCTCGGTATCAACATAGCATACCATTCAGTTTTTCGGTAACTGTGATGGGACCTATCGCAGCAGCTCCTTGGAATAAGCGTAACATACTGGTGGCCATTTGTTACTATAGTGAATGGCCTGAGACACATTTGTGGAGATGTCACGTCAACCACAGTAGTTCACTGAATAAAACACCTTATTGCCCGCTTCGGGATTCCTGAAGAGACTTTCACCGATTGCTAGCCATGAGTTTGAAAGATGTTTACTTCGACAGAGAATAAAACATTCGCGGACTGTTCCTTACAATCCCTCAAGCAATGGTATGGTGGTACGTTTGAATCGCTCTTTAAAGGAGTGTAAACAGGCATGACAGTTACAAGAGGAAACTTATTGCACCAGTCACCACAGAGCTACCGGAAAAGCGCCTGCAGAGCTCCACGTATGAAACTCAGCGCAGCTCACCAAGCTGCAAATGAAGACAAACATACCGAGCTGCTCCGGAGGGAGACTTACCAAAAGATTTATGCCAAGTCAGCAAAAACTCTGGTACCCGGAACATCTGTCCGCTTGAACAGTCCGTCACACAACAAAAGGCAAACAAGCTTTTCATCCCCGATCTTCATAAAGCGTACTATCGGACCCAGTACATACGGGTTGGATAACAAATCAGTCAACGTCAATTATTAACTGGACGATTAACTCCGGGGATCACTTTACCTCCACATACAGAGTAACCCGTTGCAAACCCCTCAAATCCTCGTCGCTCATCACGGGCTCCGAAATCGGTCGCCCGTTTTACCTACGCCTAATTCGAAGCCGACCGAAATGAAGTGATGTTGCGTGTGTGTACATCCTGTACAGGACCAGAACGTTCACTTCGTATCCGATTGGCTATTAACGTTCGCGCGATACATCGCGACTAGGATTGGTTTAATTCTCACTCGTTCACTGATTTAGTCCTTTGTATACATCTGCTGGACAGACTGCATACATATTAATTTACGTTCATTACCCCTGCCTTGCGTTCTGATTTACGATAAAACAAACAAACGGTGTCAAAACTTACACTGACAGGACAACAAGAAACTCATACATAGGCACTTGTTCCAAACCAACTAATTTGTAGTGGTGATGACAGACTGGTTTCGTACACCAGAAAACGATACAAAACAATAGAAATTGTAAAACGGAAATCAGCTTGGGAACATAAAATACGGTTGAAGGAAATCACAAAGCAAATGTCAAAGGGGTGGATCCCAAACACAGTAAACCCCTCAGGTTATTAATACTAAACGTGGTGTCAGTTACGTCGTGGGTCATCCTACTTCCTTTGAACATACCATTACAAAATTGGCATGAAAGTCGCGGTGGTTCGAACGAATTGTTTGTGAAATAAACAGTTAACGAAGCCGACACCGTCCTACCAGCATTTACTGTTCAGTCATTTTATGATACGTAGGCACACTGATTCTGCATTTTTGAGATCCCGTACGAGTTTTATGACCAAAGTTCATTCCGTTTCTTTTTATTTGTAAACCAAAAGTAGAATACCTCAAAGGGATGAACCTCAAAACCAGATGGACAAGCTAGTAGTGACCACCTGCCATTTCTGAACTGTCTAGTCCACAAAACAGGGCGAAGCCTCAAGACCACCGACAATCACAAAACCGCAGGCGTATCCAGTATGCTTAGTCTTAAATTCGCTCACTCTGAACAAGTTTATAGTGCCACTGCAAGCTCAATGTCCCACAGAACCTTGCACGAATGTACAGCTACGGGTGACGAAAAGAGCAGAGAAAGAGACAACGGCCAGGTTGATGAACAGAGATCACAGTTTCTTAAAAAAGACGACTAAGACGAGTACGTAATCCGCTATCAAAAACACCGAGCGAAGAAAAGAGCACTGTTGTTGCTCCATTCGAGGGAGGCTGCTCGTAGAATCCTAAACAAAGTGGTTATCAGGACGGTTTGTCGAAAGATGACATGGCTCAAAACCTTGGTGCGCCTTAAGTACCCTTAGCCTGCTGAGAGAACTACCAACTGCTTATATACAGTGAAATGCAAGGACTGTCTGCAAGTTTATATCGGGGTCTCAGAAAGGTATCCAGAGGCTGATTGAATTACCAGGCCATGATCCAGATTTCTGCAATCACTGATCACGCATCAGATACGTTATGAAATTGCTCTTAGAAATGTCGAGGTCATTGGACGAGGGTTTAAAACTGCACAGGAACTTAGCGTTGCAGAGGCCACCGGAATCGTGAAGACCAAGTGAGTTGTGCAGTTGAACTCTCCGACCATGGCGCCCGTCTTGGATCGTTCGAACTGATTCGCGGTGATGGCTGGACGAGAAGACAATGTCAGCACATCAGGATAGTGATTCCTCTATATACTTTCCTCAAAAACTACTGACCCTTTGACCAACGTATATGACAGACCATAACGATTTCATCTGTTTAGCTGTTTACTTGCCCCCGCTCCGATGTAATTAGCACTTAGAACCCAAGACTGATTCCTGTCTATGCACACTTGGCCCATGACATGTTGACTTCTGATTTGTTTAGTTGCTTACGTCTAGCTTGCTTTAAATACCTGTACTGAGAAACATTTCGTGTCAGAAGTCAAGTGCCATCAATAAACCAATCTGCCAACTGTTCCGAAATTACGCATACTCAATCCACCTTAAATATATTCAAGTTACTAGCGTCCTTTTTTTCGTTGCATCATACACCGATTACACGCTGTTGATACGAATAAACGTAGACTAGCGGAACGAGCACCGTAAAGCAAACGTACAGAGTACGTATTTCTCCGGCACATTCGAAGCTTTTCTACCATACAACAGACCATTCGGAGATAAGTACAAATCGGTATCATTTTTCCATGCTCACTCTCAAACGAACATTTTCCAACTTTATTTGTCCGTATTAGAACTCATCACGTATTAGGCAATACGGTTTGAACCGGTGGACGCCATATACTGCGATGAGCAATCAATTCCAACAGCACTGCGTAAAGTGGAATTAGAGTGATAGTTCGATTGCCAGTTTCCGTTCAGTCTCCTAACTAGGTACAGCATTGTAAGACATACTTCTAACGAGGATTTAGGGAAGATATACTGCGACTTTACTCTCATTCAATCAGGCTGACGTTCACAAACTATTTTACGTAATACATTCGACCGATAGTCACACCAGAAGTTATCCCGTAGTCCTGACGAACGATGTCATTGCTTAAGGTTAGCAGGCTCAAACTGTTTACTAACAATGCTCCCACTTTTAATACAAACGGCGTGAATAACTAAAGATCTTTGATATCTCTTTTGGACACATAAATAGCTCATTTATTAAAGTTGAACATCCTGCATTTTACGCAGAGCAATTGGAATCTCTACTGGCTTCTCAGAGGCTGATTGCTATATATTTGTATTTGGAAAAGGCCAACAATAGCATGTAAGATGTGTTGTACAATGACATTTCGTTCGCATCTCATCGGTTACTTTTGCAAAATTAACACACACATTACATAATGGGGGAACAAGCAGCTAAGTCGATTTAGTCATGTCTGAGACAGCCAGTCAAGCAACCAAAGCGGAAGCGGTAAAATGCAACTGAAACGTACTCATCTATAAGAAACATGAATCTGATGCTACATAATGGAATTGCTGTGGGTCAAAAGAGTACTAAAATTCCGAAAAGCGAGAGGGTTAAAAATCCATACCTACTGAGTGGAAGAGGCGAGAGATAGTTGAAAAATTATACAAATCAAACAGGAGTTAAAAGAATGTACATCGATTTACACTGATTAAAAAGATAACACAATATGGATTAAGGTAGGATATGGGTGGTCCGTAAGGAGATGAATTGTGAAAAAATACACCAGTGTAAAAACTCCTGTTCAGAAATACGAAAGTAAAATGAAATCAAAGGACGCCAGCTGCACACTTACCAATATAGCGAAAGGTTAGTCACTAATCGTCTCTGAGTGCATAAAGTAAGGATGTAGCCGATGTATTGATGTATTAAGAGCCTACTTTAGTTTGAGCATAAAGAAAACTCTGAAGGCGTCCCTTGGATTCAGTGAGTGCCCGGTCTGTAGAAGGTGCTTTGTAGTGGCATAACCAGCCTAGCTGCTCGCTTACCCCACTACATAATGCATGTTAATTTTGCAAAAGTAATCGATGAGATGCGAACGAAATGTCACTGTGCAAGACATCTTACATGTTACTTTTCGTCTTTATCAAATTTATCGGTGGGAACCAATGTTTCAAGCTTCAAAATGTGTGTATGCCTGCTATTTTCCACGCCTTCTAAAAAAAGACTGGAAATTACTATCGATACTCACTTCCCAATACAGTCAAAGTTCATCATAATGTGACTACGTCTTACCAAACCACCTGGCTGATCGTAGTACACTTTCATCTCATCCTCCACATTTATATGTAACCCACAGTATATCAAACCAATCCACTACATTAGTTAAGCCTTTTTATTGACGAACTTCTCGCACTAGTTCACGTTCAGCAGGACAAAACTAAAAAGACCACCGAAATGTTCCCGCACCAAGGAAACTGATCACGTCTTTGATTTTGTTTTACCACGTTTCAGGGAGGAAACATGGTTGAGTAATTTGCCGAAGTTGTCTGTATGAAAACAGTGCACTTTTATTCTTCATGTGGATAAAGAAATAATTTAGCCTAACTTCAGTTGTTAGTCAAGCGACACAGCAAGGTGCTTAAGCTGAGCTCTGTGTCTATAGTGTCGTAATTCAGCTTATCCTGTAACGTGGGCTTAACAATGCCAAACAGGACTCCAAGTGAGATGTCACTAAGCTTTATTACGGATGGATCGCCTTTCCAGGCACATTTAGAGATCCACGAACATCTGTGATTGTTTCATCAGAAACCACATCTGAACCCGAGAAATGTTGCGACCATAATTGTACCGAATATATGGAAAAACCAAGTAGAACGGATCCACATCAACAAACTGTGTTTATAGAGATCCACAACGAAACAAACAAAATGAGAAGAAACACACAACTGTAGTGATCTGCACAGACTGCGTATTCGTGGTGGCCAAGTGTTCATCACAACGGACTGGAAACAGTAAGCTGGGCTATGCTGTGATTTCTCCACCGTATTTGAGACGTAAATAGCTTTGTTGGGATTTTCTTTCCAATTGGTGAAGTTCTTTGACTGCTGAGGCGAGGACAGCTACATGGCTCTGATACTTCGGTCCCACTGAGGAATCAACACGAAAAAAGAAACTAGGGGGGTTAGAAACATCTGTGTTTAATATCCAGAGTTCTTTTAATCTCTAAAAACGGTTGATGTTTCACACTAGAAGGCGTTCCATTCTACAACTGCATGTCATACTGGCACAATGAGAAAGTTCGTTAAATCGTAAACCAACATCGACGAGTCATTTAGGAAGATTTTGTGACTACTGCGTACGAGCGCGATTTGTTTCAAACTAACAACGAGAACAAACAAATCGGTTCCAAAAGAAATGCAGAATTACCTGGAAATTGTCAAATCCCATTGAGAAAAAATTAACCTGGTGCAACTCATCAGTCAAAACATGGTTTCGAAAATCCCACAAAAGATGAACTCGCGAGGTCATCTCTTGTTGACTAACGGTCTAGACAGTTTCAACTCCAATGTTCACCAGTAGTGTCGCATTTCGACAACTGCCTCATAGAGGTACTTTGTATTATGACACATCCCAATGAAACCTGTAAACAATATAACAACACAAGAAAGAATGGCGAACAGTAGCTGCTCGTTACATTGTTTAAATGGCCTCTGTTGATCATCAGTCGACCGACACCGCAACCGTTCTCCTAAACACAATTGTCCATCAGTTCGCTCGTTAATTATGTACGACCTGTGACCAATTGGTCGAAATCGCTTTTCATGAGCCACGGTTCCGGAAGACAAAAACAGTCACCATTTAGCTAACCTAAAATTAACCGAAAACGGTTCGCATCAGGTTCAGCGTCAAGAACCGAGTGGACATTTATATTGCTAGATGGAAATATGTGGTAATCAATAGCGTAACCATATCCACACGAATGCCAAAATCTTTCTTTCAAAAACTTTACTCTCACTATTGCCATGAAGAGGGATGAGAGTGTCAATGCTAAGTGATCAGGCCGAAGAAGCACGTATACGTACATACGCCTACACTTGAGCAGGAAACGTGCTCAGCTCCTCAATTGTTAAATTAGGCTATCCCAAAATGAGTAGGTTCGTTCAATCTCCACGTTTTTTCTAAACACACTATTTGAGTACGCTCATAAACTTATGCACGAACTGCTACGAACAGATCCAGTCAAAAGCGCTCCTCATGGGTTAAAAACCCAGGTAGATCCCAAATGCCCTCCGAATTAGGTGTAATCGTAAAGCATCATTATAACGCCAGTCTGACTAATACAGGCCTGTCGAAGTAGCTGAGAAGCTGTCTGTTTATTTAATTTGCATTCCCACACCCAACCATAGCAAATGGGTCGACAGCCCCATCAAATTATCATTCAACAGATACAAATATATGGCATTTGTTCACAGCTGTGAACTTAGGGAGTCGTGTCCAGTTGAACTGAATTCATCGCAATTTATTCACTAGGTAGGTATACGTATGGTGCAGCCGATTCTGATCACGATGGGCATACGTCCCGCTCGTTAGACACCGTAACTAGAAGTGTGAAAAGCTATCGAGAGACAGACGTCTGTAGTACAGTGAATAAGAATTAGTCAGTAATACTACACAATAAAATAGAAGAATGACTGACGGTATTGAAGTGTGTAGGTGTATGTTTGCGTACACAGATCTAGTAAGCAGTTGGACGAGTCATATAAGATGTGTACGTTGTTAGGCGAGTCACTTGATATCAACTCGGTTTCGTACTAAAGTACGCTCTACAGGCTTCCTTTTACGCACTTAACACAGGAATTCATAATGTATATGTCAGGCCGAAACGGTATTGTATGGGAAATCCGAGAAACGAGTTGGGAAATATATGAAGCTCGTAGGCCATTGTTATCACTGGCTTGGTCAAACAACTCCCGTTATGGTGGTATCTTACAGTGCTAATTCATCTTATAGATAGCTATTTAACTTACACACTCAGCAACGCTGGTATACTTTGATGGTTCCTGCTTTACACCAAGAAACTCAAGGTGTTCACTTGTGACAATTAGAATACAGCAACGCACTTAACACACTAGACGGGAACCGTTTACCGCAACGCCAATGTTATGCAAACCCCACGTCTGCAGATTAACTTTGTGAATTATCAGCAGCCTGTTATTTGAAACGATCAAACGTTTAAGTTGGCATGGAAAGAACCCTTGCATTCCACAGGGCAGTACAAATTTTTTATGGAAAGAATATACCGACGACATTTCCACAAGAAGCAGGACAAATCACTCACAATGAGAGACTGCAGTTTATGAACTGTCTTACGTAACAATTTCCACTGATAGCCACCTCAGCTTGTATTGTTTTACTTCTGACGCATCCGTTTGATGCCTAGAAATGTTGATTCAATGAGTTTATTGTCATATACCTCCACTTCCCACATCACATAACCTGAGTCCGACTATCCCGCTTTGAGTAGGTTTAGTAATGTATTTTTTTATAGTTTCGAGTTGGAATACGGGTATTTAATAAAAAAGAATATTTCGCATTTGTTACGGTTACACGTTGGGCATTTTAGATTAAACGACTGAGATCCCTGTCAAACAGCCAGAGGCTGGCTGTCGAGTATGTGTCTCCATTGTTCCACATATGCTGCATGTCCGCTGTTTCGCGAGTCTTCTTGGAAAGGATCGATAATTGCTGATAATGATAATTAATAACCATGACAATAATAGATAATAATTGATGATAATTGATAATAATAATTGATCATCATCATCACAGACAGCAATACACATCAGTGGTTCACACTAATGCTTAACTGCCGCACAACCNCTTTGGTTGAGAACTCTAATCGTTCTCCTGTCTAGGACTGGGCGTCCTGGTAGTATCTCAGCCCACACACAACCATGAATACTCACAACACAAACAATAATAATTGATAATAATCTGATGATAATTGCTGATGATGATCATAACTCTACAGTTAATAGTATTAGATGCTGATATTTACGTTGTAACAAACTGTCCAAATACATGAGTGCTTGAGATAACCTTACAAACAAGGCTCGTTCTGATGTTCTTCATCCGACTTACTCAAATTCAGTCCACTGTACCTCAGTCATTTAACAGAAATTTATTTCATTCGTTTTAATGCTGTACGCGAATGCTCACGGCTCCAACAATCTTTGTACATCTTGTTCTCTTTTTGAAAGGCAAAGACAAAACATTTATCGAAATGTTCTCCCGTCTTAATACTCTTCAGTCATTGTCTCATCACATCTTTGGTAGACACTTCACACTGATCAGTTAAGTAATCTATCAGAGTTGCTCATATGAGACCGCCAAGGTTTCACTTTTTAGATAAATAATGCAAAAACTTGATTTGTCTTAAATTGAAAAACGGTTTACACCATTAGCACGGATACATCATAAGCATACACTCGACAACATACCAGTTCCCTGTAGGCAAATTACCATCGAGCCACTTACATGTGATTCGAATAGCAAATATTCATGAACGGAACGTATACGATGGGAAAACGACACAACGTGGACTGTGATCACACATAAACAAAGAAAAGAATAAGTACATGCGTACATCTGTTTAAGGTAATTGCTGTCGAAAATGTATTACGACTGGCAATCGATATGAATGGCACAGATCAATAGCGGAAGCCGTTTAGGGTTCCCGAACGGTTATAAATGAACTGAACTGATTTTACCCAAAGAGAGCACGAGTAAAAACCCGAGAAGATGACGGTCACGTATACGTTAACTTCATTGGAATTATCACGGGCAGATTGGTTGATGCACCGACTGCCACTGTAATCAACACCAAACTTACTCTTTAGAGACAAATTTGTCAAACATCAACAAAATTACTTACATTGTTTCAGTTTTTGACCGTACACCACTTTGCCATCGAACGCGTCGGTAGGCACCACAAGGTTCGAATCAACCGTATCGATGGTAACACCCAGGTGTTCCTCAATTTCACCCAACAGTCCCACTTCGTTGTACCAAATGCAGCACCCACCTTGTTCCAACAGCCTCGTATTATAACAACCACGGCCGCGATTTGGGCAGTTAGAATGATACCACACCTAACAATATGAGCGAGATCAGTCGGATTTGTCCTTAAGTATGGGAGAGGAATTCTTGCTAGCAAAAGCTATCACCATTACACGAATAATCACAACAAATATTGTTTGCTAAATGAATACCCTATGTATGCTTTAGAACCACATAAAAACAGCGTTAAAAAGTGTACATGAAAGTACGCTTAGGGTTAAACGGAACCCACATATGTCGAGTCTCTGGCTCTTGCTGACCCTGGCACCAACGAACGGAAACGCATCTGGCCGCAATCTGGCCGGTGCACATGAGTCATGGGTAACACAACACTGTTACGTTTGAGACCGATGCTAACCAGCAATGACCGACTGACAACAAAAGCTAACTAAAGGAGGACCTAAATCTAATTCAATGACCTCAAAGTTGAAAAACAAATCACTTGCATCTGACAAAATAATCTGGCAAGAACCCGAACGAACTAACGTGAAAAGAGCACACTAACACAACCCACACAAAAATATCCGAAATCCATGCATAAAAGAGGTACAAAGTGACTGCTAGCCTATTCTAAACGCTTAACATGTGTATGGTACGTATTCAATCCGCAGGACTACCAGTATGCTGTTAACTTTTCATTAAACAAACTGAAAAAAAATCTCACCTTTTCTTTGACGGTTGACACTAAACTGATAGCCAGTCCCATTCTGTGAGAGAACAATAAATAGCGGACGATTAGGAGTAGAATCATTTCCACTGTTCTAACTAAGAAAAATTGTTTGGCGAGAAATCGGTTCATTGGTAGAAAAAATCAGTGCAGATAGCGTTACACCGATTGCATTTGCACACAGTGGCTTACAACCACGAAATGTTGCACAACAAAACTGACAAAAAACGTTACATTTTCAGCTTACACAATAAAAAAAACGCTAGCTGGCATGTGCCAGACAAGGTCATTAGCGAACTAGACAGTGCCAAGCAGCTCCGTGATTGTTCGTTCGGAGAAATGCGGTGGCTGTGGAGATTCAAATCAAAATACTGGTAGCCACATACGTGGGTGAGAATTTGCCTCAGTATTCACTCACCGATATTGCGTAGAAATTATATACTACGAGAAGCACCACTGAGTGACCCTCAATTTGAATCCCAAAGACTTTTTAATCCGCCAACTGTTTCTACCATCAAATTAGTCGATATCCATAGGATGACTACCCAATGCGCATTATTCAAAAGGCGAGGCAGGCGAAAACTTAAGTCACCCTGTGTGAATAAGAAACTTGTGCTTATTAGTCTGACTTTCATGGCCGAAGTTATCGTAAGAAAGCCAATTGATCCAACCCACCTCATCGCTCAGTTGTACGTGAGTATCCGTCCAACACCTGCTACCATACCACAAATCAAATACGTTCTACACATTCCATAGCCAGCTGTTGTAAGTACTCATATGTTTGCTCGTATCTAGCAATATACACTGGTCGTACTACACGGCGATTATCTGATAGAGTGCGTGAACATCATTCGGCGTGGTTGAACAGTGGTGTCATCAAAACGATTTCAAACGCGATTATTGTTCATTTGACCGACTCCAATCGTTCTTTCAGTAAGAAAGATGTCTCTTAGATTGTCTACAGAGTGCCCGGAAATCGAGAAAAAATGGTGGGATTCAGAATGTTGACCATTACCGAGGCCATTAGTAGCCGATTACGCAACCCTGACCTCTGCACTCTAAAGAAGTTCGTGTGGGCACTTGATCTTCCCTGATCGACAATCGATTCACAATTTGGAACAATGATTGTGTGGTGAACAAAGCGATCGTGTCTGACTCTAGCGACAGCAGCAGTGGTGATGATGGTGATCAGGACGAAGATGCCCAAGTTGCTGCCTTGGCGCGGAAGATCCTGTCTTCAGATGAGGATCCTGGTCAATCTATGGAACAACCTGCGCGTCATCGAAAAGCTTCATCGTCCTCTGGTATTTCCGATCCCGAGTTGCCTACTCATCAGTCTCGAAACAAACGCACGAACCATCGTTCATTGAGTGGTCGATCCCGGGGACACAAACGTCGATCACTTTCGTCCGGTGAAGAGAAAGAAACGGCTCAGGAGGAAACTAGCAGTGATGAAGATGCTGGATTTCCAGTTCGGCGCCCACCCACCAAAACGTGGGCTTTTCGGCACTCGAAACTTCGGGCTGAGACAATAAACGGTCTTTTCGGGGGACCAGTTTTTCCTTCGTAGTCGGCTTTGGGGGAACCGGCTCCTCGGGGTAAAACAGTGCGTACCATATCACTGCGTCGTAGGAATCGTTCCAGTTCAATTGCATCCACCCGGTCGTTCCGTGATATAACAGATTGCGTAACCGATAACAAACACGCCGCCCAAAACTTACATTGACTGTTTTGCTGACCCACACTAGTAACTGTTTTCGTATTAACTGTACTGTAATTAACCTGGTGATCAAGCACAGAAAAACAAGTCTTGTTCGTTAATTTGCCGTTATCATCCAGAAGAACATTTGATAAATAGGATTAAAGGTACGCATTATCTACAACCCAGGAGATCGTTCAATACCGATTGCCCCAAAACGTTATCTCGGTGCCAAAATTCGAAGTCCAGACCAGAGGGCCTACCAAACGGCCATGTTCCTTAACATACGCACACACAGATTGTGTTGGTCACCCCAGATCCTACAAGTTCAACATGTCTTCGGTGAAATGAACGTGTCGATTCTAAACAATCATCAGCAGCATCCACACTTAGTCTGTACAGCCCCAGTGAAGTCAGTTCGAGAACAAACACGATACTTGTCGGGGGTACGGTACGTCCTTTACTCCCTCCCAATTCTGCCAGTGTTCATATGTATCAAGACGTTAAACTAGTTCGTAACTGCCTCACCAAAACCCATATGGTGCGAAGGTTTTGTGTCGACCCAAACTACACGGATATGTCGTTTTCCAGAACAAAGCAGGCTTCCAGAGAACAAAACACCACAACCTAGGCAACACTTTTCAACGAGCTGTCCATGCCAATCTTGATAACGCAACAAGTTGCATTCATCACAGATAAAATGGTCAAATGAAACATGTTGACGGGATGTGGGACATAGCTTAGTAACGAGGTCACAAAACTGAGCAGTGTGAAGCGGCACTTGTCGTTTTGGAAGCATGCCTATAAAAGGTCACACCAGAGTCCACAAATGGCGTGGTAAACATGGAAACACAGTATGACGTGCTTCAGACTATACGGGGGAAATCGTCAGGTTTTGATCAGTCTTTTGGTGATTTGTGAGTTTGTTTCACGAATGCAACTTTTTACTGTCTATCGGCTGGTGAAAAACTATCCTGATAACGCCATCCATTAAGAAAAAAATTACACTTTTACTTCGTCCATTTGCACTCACTGGCACATGCTAGTTCCCCGTCCAACATTGCATTTCAAGTGCTGAAACAGTTACGAAGACGTGTGTGAGCTGCCAGGTTTGGGTGCTGGTGACTAAACCACTGCGTAGGTGGAACCCGGCCTTAGGAGTGGAAATGTGCATACAGCCAGCTAATCTGGCTGTGGTTTCAAAGGTGTGTTGCGTGCGTTGGTCCATTCGATTCCGTTAGGGGGCCGTTCGGTAAGCCTTTTGATATCGACTGGATTTTGGCGCCGGGACAGACGTCCAGAAAGCACGGTAGATTGTTTTTCACTCGTTCAGCATAAATGTGAAATTCAGAGCGGCACTTTTTGACAAATTTTTCATCAATGTGCCGGTTGCTAAATTAGGCACCAGCGTAAGGTGAATTGTTAACGAAGACTGTCCACAAATATAACTTTACTGATGATAGTGGATGCATTAAATCGACAGTAAAGTGTCCACAGAAATTTGTTCAGGATGAATTGGGTGGTCATCCGAACCGGTTGTCTAAAGATCTAGGCAGTCGAAGCCGTCGCGGTAACCCGCGTCCCAAACCCCGTAAGGGATAATCGATGTCGCTAACATTTAACCGATCAAGTTAGAAAAAGACATTGAAGAGAAAACATAAACTACACAACACTGGAACGTGACAAACAGTTTTTACCGGATTTGTCGATATTCATTCTCATGTGGATAGTGGTCATGATGAGAAATGCACTTCATGGTAGTAATCGTTGAAGGTTGGGTCAAATCTCAATGAGACAACACGTCATTTTAATGCGGATCTGTACAAAAATCCTCTACATGGGGCGTATGTGCTTTCCTAACTTCAGGTGAATACTTCGATGGCTATGCAGACGGCAGACTGCGCAACATGCCTAACTTTCGAAGGCATCTGAATATCGACTGCTGTGCGAAAGTTAAACTGACAAACCGCCATAAGAGCCAGTTGTTTCGCTTGGTTACCAGGCTTATACGCCTGTATACCCGAATGTTCAGCACTTCCAACACAAAGACAGCACGCTGTCCACCGTTTTAGAGTGAACGATGGATGAAACATAAAACCGACAATTAGGTGCGCGTCCATTAAGCTAGTCGAAATAGACGGCCCAGTTTGTCACTCGACATAGTGTGCAGTCGTAGACGATTACTGAAACAGTCACTTAAGTGGCCCAGTGAAATTGTTAATGTGCATGCTTGCTTGACATCGATGCGTCGGGTATTTCCCGTATGAAATATTGGGGTCCATCCCCAATTTCCTTCATGAGGCACAAAAAAAGAGTACCACCAGGCAGCAAACGGTGAACGATGAGTGATACACATATCAGTGTCAAACAAAAGGGTCGAACTGGTTGCCTACGACCGAAGCAGTGAACAATGCAACGTCAAGCTCAAAACGAGAAGGACACGTGGACGAACAGAACAGTTAATCTGGAAGCGAAACAGAACAATGAGGCGTTGGTATTAAAAGAACTAACGTACAATGAGGTCGTCGAATTCGAAACCTACGTGTAACAAATCTTGGCCAAAATGCGAGATAAGAGAGAAGCGAAACTGCGTAATCAAACCAATCCGGTTAAGCCGAAGGCAGAATTTCCGAGAAACCCCAAACGGTACGTGCATAACTTTTCATCTTTAATACTGAATAAGCCCACTGTTGAAGTGCTATCATTGGGGTTAAAATTTTGCTGTCCTATGCGTAGGTTTAAACAACAAGATTTAGAGATTCAGTTCGAGAACCTTTATGACCAATTGAGTGATCTTCAGCCATCATCCGATTTAAATGTAGAAATGTTCAAGACTACGTTAGTTCAATCTTGCTATCAATACTTTACTCGAAAACCAATAGTCAGGAACTAAATGACAAGGGAGCATTTATCTTCACTTGCATCTCTAAGGCGGAACGGGGAGATCATAATCTCCAAACCTGATAAAGGCGCAGGAGTCGTCATTCTCGATAAGGCTGACTACTTGAGGAGAGTGAACTCGTTATTGGAAGATACAACCAAATTTGTATAGACAGAGAACGAGAAGGATAAAACAATGACCACAGAGAAGGCTTTTTCCAACATTTAGAGGAACATCTCGACACGATGTTGGAATACGGTTAAGGCCAACATTAGATGAATGGCGGACAGCACGAGCAGCCGGACGAGCCATCGCACAACGAAATCGGACAAACAGATGAGGAATGGCCAGCGGAAAGCCCCCCGATAGAAGGCGCTGATCACACACGTAAACCGGTCAGAAGTGCACACGACGTATGAACGGAAACCGGGGGGTGCTGCGGGTTGGAATTATGACTCATAAACGAGAGAGAGCGCGTTGCATGTGACTGGCGATTTGGACAATAATGATTGTGTTTTATTGGACGCATTCTGGCTACAATATCATGCAACTGCGAAATAGCTAGCAGGGTTGTTAGAGCCGATAAGGAGACAGCTAGCAGACCGCAGTTTGAGGGATTCATTCGAATTCGTTAAAAACTTGAAGGAACTAAATGTGTCAGGAAAAACAATATTCTCGCTTGATGTAATATCCTTATTCACTAAAATCCCGCTCAGGGAAACAATCGAGTGTCTGGGCGATTATCTTGAGAACAGCTCCATAAATATGAGATTACCCGTAGAAGAATTGAAACGGTTGTTATACCGTTGTACCTATAATGTTCATTTTCAATTTTCCGGTAGACTATATCTACAAAAAGACGGGGTAGCAATGGGGTCACCATTAGGACCACTACTAGCTGATATTTTTATGACAAAGCTTGAAAGTGGAGCGCTGGCAATCCAGATTAACTCGTTAACTTTTCACAAGCGATATGTAGATGACATTATTTGCGTAACGGATGAATCAATAAGCCCTAGAGAAATACTGGAACGGTTCAACTCAGCCCACAAGAATATCCGTTCCACCATGGAGCCTGAGTCACAGGACGGCATCTCGTTTCTAGACGTCCTCCTGTCCCGCCGCTCAGATGGGACGATACAGAGGAAAGTACACCGTAAGTTGACGTGGACCGGACAGTATACGAATTTCTATAGTTTTGTACCATTAAGACAGAAAATCAATCTTATCCGATGTATGGTCGCTCGAGCGACGAAAATATGCTCGAGCGATACCCTGGAAGAGGAAAAACGATTCATATTTAAAGTCCTAGTTAAAAATGGCTATCCTGAACAGTTTGATCATAGACATATGTTAAGTGGCACAAAATTAGACAATTCACACACCGTAGAGAAAAAGTCTGTTTATATTTTATTGCCTTTTAAGGGCGACAATGCCTCCAGGAATATAAGCAAAAAACTTAGCGTAGCCCTAAGCAAGACCTATTTTGCTGCAAAACTACGAATCCAGTTTAATTCCATACCGATTTTGCGTCCTCAGTTGAAAGATGTATTGCCTGTTCATGCTGCCTCTTACTGTGTATATCATTTTGTTTGTTCCTGTGGAACGAGCTATGTAGGCCGCATGACACGGCGACTATCCGAACGCATTCGGAGCATCATCCGGTGTGGCGAACTCGGGGCTTGTCAAAATCTTGCTTGTCTTCTATCGCTTCACACCTAATGGAGTCCAACCACTCAATCGATCTCAATTACTCATTTCGTCCTATCTATCGCGCACCGAGTTTACCATCAAAACATGTCAAAGAGCGCTTACTGGCAGTCGCACAATCCATAGCCATCCGTTTACTCTCCCCCCATTATGTGTTCAAAAACGTTTCGTAAAAACACTGAATCTTCCATGGCCTGGTGTTCACGTCCGGACCGAATAGATTACGTAATCATGACCATTATCTTAACAGTCATCAATAATTTGTACAATTGACCTGATCCTTCTGAAACTGATAATGAACCGTTCGATCCCTTAGTGTACCTTTTCTCACAAATGATTAATTCATGTGTTGTAATTAGCCTGATGATGAATCACCGAAAACAGGCTTGTTCGCTACACGTTCCTCCTAATGTCTAAACCGGGTATTTTCACGCAACTTAAACAATGGGTGGGGTGGGAGCAGATTGTGGAGGACAGCATACGTAGAAGAATGCTGGTTTTATAAGCATATACCTGTAAACAGAGAAAACATTGGACACTACTTATGAGCCGGAACAGGAATGGACAACCATAGTGCTGATTCCCTGGACTGGTCACCCTAACTTCACAGTGCGGATCTCCAATTGAGCAAACAACAGCCCAAGGGTAAGAAAAAACTTGTTTCCGTATAACACAAACGGTAAACCGATTCAACTCAGTCATTTTGGATCACGATTGATGAATATCCCAATTAACAGCAGTCCATAAGAACAGGCACGTGTGAGTAAACATAAATAAGACTATGGGGGGATAAACAACAAACAAACAAACCTACCGTTCAGCACGACCTACTCGGCCAATTCGATGAACGTAGTTCTGTTTTTCATCCGGCAAGGTGACATTGATAACTGTAAGTTCGAGTGCGCATGCAGAACGAGATAAATGTGTGTGCGCACGAGAACCCAATTAAACAACAGAAAGAAATGGAACAAAACTTTTTGTTGACTACATGTAACCCAAAGACGTACCAAAACAGACCACCCAAGATGGAACAGTGCATCATGGTAAAACAAGAGTCTCAATATCGCTTACTCGGCAAGTCAAACAAAGGAAATTTGAGTAGTATGAAGCAGCCAATGCAGGAAGTGGTCAACAAGGTTGTCAGTCAGGATAGTGTAAGGTATAACAGCACTGGGATTTTTACATTGGATGGGAGCTAAATTAACTTTTCGGAGAGCTTAACAATCAGGCCAACTTTTGCTCAGGCTGAAACAGGCATTCCTGAAGAAGTTCAACTTGAATTCTCCCATTACTTAGTCGCAATTAACATACGACGATCGACGTGGTTCCGGTCTAGAGAAGTACAGGTAACATCATGATGTAACAAGCAAACGATAATCCAGCGACGTTATACTTATTGTGGGAATGCCAAATTCATTTTCCAGTTTCACCTGTGACTGATTTCTCCAACGATTACACATAACTTATTGTTCACCGATTAGGAACTATTTTTAGTTTACAAGGTAAACAACAACAGCAACAACCAAACATCCTCAAAAATAAAGCAACCATTTGACACTGATGCTTAGTTGTCGCACTGTTAAATAACCTAAATAATAGCTCTGTGTAACTCAGAGAAAACAGGGAGAAAGAGGGGAGACATTATTCGTGAAAAGTTTGTGGCAAAATGTTAACATACAACTTCAAAGCCCTCATGGCCTCGCCTAACTAATTATCATAAGTTCATAGGCAACAATCATGTAACCGAGCTCAATTGGTCGCTATTCCTCATGGCGTACTCAGCCACAGACTGTAAGTCAATTCACCAACTTTTTGTCAGTGGAAAATTGCACCACTTCTCGAGTGACAGTCACTCCTCAAAATTTTTTCGTAACAATGTATTCATAAAATGAGGAGGAAACTGTCGTAAACATATGAGGTCAGATGGACAACCACGCAATGGATAATAAGACTGCCAAATCAACACCTTGACTGCTATGCCACGACAGTGAAGCCAACTCTAACAACTGAACTGTAAACTAGTGAAGCACGTGAATCCACTGACCAATAAGTCTCAAACTTCAAAAACAAATACCCACCATATGGAAGTCCAGCAATGTCGATTCCACGAGCAGCAACATCTGTGCAAATTAGAAAGCGCACATCACCGTTCTAATGAGAGAAAAAAACAAATTATTACAATGTAGGTAGGAAAGGAATTGAATGTGATACAATAAATGTGAAAGTATGGTAGTACAACCAGTTGATATCATGTAAAAACATGGTGACCGGTTAAACACAGCATCCCAACCTCAGAGAGCAATATATTCACAACGATACTTAATTGCCATATAAAAATGGAATATAAAACAGACCTTAATTAAGAAGCAAAAGAGTACAGAGTTAGTGGTTAAAAGTTTGTCTAAATTCCAACAATTCCCAGCAATTGGTAAACAAACAGCCAAGTGGCAAGTGGGAGTAAGGCGATGCCTGCATCTTTCATTGTCCTACCTCAGACAATTTGTCCGAACGACGAGAAAACTCACGTCACTAGATTTGATTAGCCGCCACCTCCTTTAATGCATTCAACTACAGACAGTTAGCCCCGAGGGTCCCAGCCTGTAAAGTGAGCACGAGCAACAATATCCAACTTTTTGATAAAAGACACTATCTTAGTGTACCAAGTCGCAAGTTGTTCACCTCGCACCATAAGGTAGTCGACTGTTGCACCAGCATGAATGCTCAGTGGTACAGAGGTTTAGCGAGTATCTCTAGCACGCGGTACAACAGTCTAGATCGGCACAACCTTAGAGACTGAACCAACAAACTCACTATTAATATCCGTATTCTAAACTTATTGTTGACTGCCGGTTGGAGCCGTCCGGCGAGATCGACGGGAAATAGACACCAATAATTGAGTATTTGATGAGAATTCGCTTCCCCTACTCTCAGCAGCCACGGCTCACAGCGGTCTCTCGTAGGAATGTGTGTAATAACGTCATCCGATATGTTTTTCTTTAAAAATACATCCGAAAATGTATACCCCAAAGGTAAGGTATAAAAAATAGCAAAAGGCTTGATATTGGTAGACTGACTGTCGTGAAAATCTTGAGCACATACGCTTATATTGAACAATACCTTCCGTTTCAAAGATTTTCGAGAAAACCCCCTGTCACGTAAGTGCTCTCCAAGACTTTGAGGTTAAGAGAGCTCACGTCCGGATTTAATCGAACTCTATGCAGATGTCCGGTAAGTCTGGAGCAATAGAAAAAATCGTTCGAAAAAAGGCGAACACTTCATTATCCCCGTAAGTTCTCAACCCAAGCGCTCGCACCAGCAAGTGCGGGTCGAGGAACAAAAAGTCCACCCAACTAAATCTAATTCTTTCCAGACGGAAAAATGCTATGATAGTCCTGTCCTTTGGCAAGAACGCCATATTTTTTAGGACAAAAAAAGCACGATGTTAACTGCACGAAAAGATCAACCACTTGTAACTAAAGCCTTGTCTGCGTCGATGGCAAGAAAAGAAGTCTTAACAGCCCTATCGATTTGACTGTGTACCAACGAAAAGAGGTAACATCAAGAAAGAAAGAGTAAACGTAGTTGTTCAATCTTACTATTTTAAGAAAGCGAATCGTATGCAAAATGGTGTTAGATGACCCGATTGCGAAACATCTGGACTCTGGCTGGATTCGGACCAGCGACAGAAACGGTATGCCCGAACGCAGCAAGCACTCTACTAGCTGAGTTAGTGGACTCCATATGATACAGTGGATTGGGTGGATAACTGAGTCCAAATGTGGAACTTCTGATCTCCAGCCGTAGCTTCCTAACTCAACCCGTAGAGCACTTGCCGCGTGTGGACATGTTTCTATCGTTGGTTTAAATCTAGCCGAAGCCCAAATTTTTCGCAACTGAGTCTCACCTAAATTATGAAATCTGCCACATTACATATAGGTGTTAAACTTATTAACTGATGTTTTAAACTGAACACCACTCACATCTGATCGCAGTTTGCACATTCGGAAGGATTTTTCGGTAAGCCCCTTTTGAAAGAGGTATTAGGCTCGACCTCAAATTAGGCACGACTGAATTATCATATCTGCACGCTCAACTAATTTCGTCAGTGAGTAATGATCAGGTTGCTCGATCACCTAGATAGGAGACAGTTATTGCCCGTTAACTCTCAGGTCGAAATTTCCGATCTCATTAACTGAGAACCAATAAACAGACTAAAAGTTGGTTTGTGTGAATGCGCTTGAGAATGGCTAAGAGATCCTAACTTGAGAATGATCTGTATAATCAACCTGAAATCATTTTGAATATCAGGGCATGGCTGTAGACAAAACAATCACTGAACAACCACTGTATACAAGTCATGAAATTGATCTGAAAAATATGCAGATAATTGGACGATGACTAAAAATACAGGGGTGTTTAGTGGCAAATGATATAAAAATTACGGAAACCAAAGATGCTGGATATGAAAATGACAGTTGTCTTACTGGAACCGGGCAGTCGGTCAACTTGACTTTCTGAAAGAAACCACCCTAATCAACAGAGATAGACAAACGATGACTCGGCGAAGACAAGAAAACGGGCTTGTCTGTAGGTGTGGGGCCCTCTCGATTCACAAAGTCTGTGGCTGGCGACGTTGGCTAATCGGGATCAGTAGTGTGAATTCTGTCCCTGTTTGACAGAGTTGCCCGTGAAAATGGTGCACCTGATGAAGAGGGTTAGTGAAAGCCGTAAAGAGGCTATCCTGTTGATGAAACTCTACGTTCAATTATAGCTAAACTGTTTGTCTCCAAGGTATAGACACCTTGATGTTAAATGTTTGAATGTAGACGTAGTTATTCTTAGTGGTTACTTCCCGTCCCTTCCCTTCATTTTCTTCTTGGCCAGGGGTTCCTTTTTCTTCCTAGTTATATAGCAGTTAAGCAACAGCGAGAACCACGGATGCAAATGTTGTCTACCACAATTATGATGAACTTACAGGACAGATTAATCAACTTACTGTGTTGATACACCTTCCGTTTCTGTTTGCACACCATTATCCAACCGGACATATTAACTGAGATGTGGTACAAACTTCTGTTTCCCTAATAGATATCTAAAATCTTTGGATTCTTGTCATGCATACATTAAATGTTCCCAAATTTGTAGTCGGCATACTTAATCTGAAGAAATTTGTTAGGCAGTACTGAGGCAAATGCTACAGCGCCAACATCCTAAAAGAACATTTACTTATGCAACTCAACCTGAAATCTGCCCTGAAGGAACATGAAAAAGAACGACAGAAGTAGGCCGACAAACGTGAAAACGTCGAATTGACATCCGTGAGAATAGGTCAGGCGATAGTCACCCTCGTGAGCGTAATTCAGCGGCCTGGCCACATTAATCATGACTGATTTGCATTACTATGCTCTCCTCAGCAGGAAATACCGTCCGAGGAGGGTACAAATGTCCTTTCACTGGAAACGTCTACTATTTGGACGGAGGGAAGTAAAATATTATGAAATTCGATCGATCTGAATGCTATACAGCGGGCGAGATAACGTTACTTTGTCATTTTGAGAACGAAGCAATAACAATCGGTAGCGATTGATAGGACGGAAGACAGGATCCTAGTCTCTAAGACGGCGAACAATATAATTATGTGTATCAAACAAAAAATGGCCACTACACATACCGCAGTTCCGTAACTAACACCGTTCAGTAGTATGTCACTCACGGGTCCGACAGTTAGAGCCGGCTTCAATGAGCACACGCATCCGTTGATGCTATAGCAGCCGTGGCTAAGTTATTCTAGCTTCTCAAACCAAATGAACGAAAACACGGAGTTCGGTTTTCTCATGTGTTTAAAGTAACACGGATTCGAGTTTCGCTCTCATTAGAGCTCGTCAGTAGTGCATATCCTTGNTGCGAACGCTGCGATCAAATGTGAGTGATGGTCAACTTGAAAATAAACCAAATCCCCGACTACTCATCAGTAACACGGATTCGTTGATAATCGCCTACAAGACATTTTCCAATGTAGCCTTAATATGTCAGGAAAGGGGCAAGCACTGCTGTTTAAAAATGCTAACTACTACTGTGCATTACATAAGGCTCAATAAACTAATCTGGACATGTACACTAAGTAATATGAACATTCCGATTTCTGTGTAATCTATACATGTCCGGTTAATGTATGAAACTTAACGTTTACGACTACACACCACAAGAAGTCAGCTATCACGTGACAGAAGAGGGAATCAGCGAGATGGATATTGTCAGGCAGCAGAAACTCAGGAAGAACCGACCACAGCAACCGGAGATTTGGATCGTGATTTTGAGACTAGCAAATGAGCGTTTTAGAACACCGCTGAGCTAAATCCGTCAGTACAATTCAGTTAATCAATTTATACTGACCACGAGGCCAGAAAGGGCTGAAATGAGGACTATAAAATATTCCAAAGGGAACACCACTTGATCGCAGCCTTTGTATTCAAATAAGCCTTCCAGCTGGCCCGTTTCGAACGGAAGCACTAGGATCGGATTTCGTTCTTATTAGAGCTTGTCAGTAGTGTATAACCTCATCTGGAACAGAATCGCCCATCAGATCTGTTAACTGCTCAAATAATTCATGTAGCCATTGCCACATTTACGAACCTTTCACGTATAGACACCAGATGCGTCTTACGTGATAGACCGTCGTTCACGCCAAACTGTTGTACCAAAGTTCAGTTTATCCTCAAACTTTGATTAGTAACACTAAAGTTGCCAGCCCGAACCTAATTCTGAATAGTCGGTGGGTATAACTAAACACAAAGAAATCAAGGAATGTCAGTTCCAGAAGTAGAATGATGGAAATGAATTTCGTTTTAAAATTTGCCAATAAAAATGCATACCAAAGATAGTTAGTAACATCTGCATCCATATACACTGGGTAAATACGCATATTACTTTATACAACTGACACAAAAGTGGTTTGACCGTCACCCTTCACAGGCGAGAAGTACGAGTTCCACTTAAACGAAGAACACAACCTAAGTAGAATTAGGCCCAGAGAAGTTTTTGTCTAATAGGAAATAGCCACATAAATGTGTACACCGGTCAGTACAACGGACGGTGACAAGAACCACGTAACTATAGTCAACAAAGTCGCTAAAACGGAATGCAGATAAAAGAACAACAAATAATCACGCAATAGGCAAGGACAGACACACTCAAAGGTTTAGAAGTGAAAACAAATGAACGACATTAAATTAACCTTGTAAATATTATAACCCATCTTGCACCAATCAACAGAAGGTAAAGGATTTTAAACAAATACATCGAAACGGTGGAGAAAGAAGTGAACGAATTTTACAATCTTATTTAAATTGAGTGAACCAGTTGAACATACGGAACGCAAAATATGGGTAGGAACAAAAAAGAGGGTACCATGTCAAAGGTCTAATGTACAAAGATAAGTATCAACAAAACGCCTTTGCAACTGTCGGGTAGCCATAGTGGAAAACATGTGGAAACAAAATATGGCGATGAAACATCAGTTTCAATCAACGGGATGGAAATGACGTTAGAAAGTCCAATCAAAGGAAAACAAAAAGAAGGTTCATCGTTTGAGCAGTCAATCAATCTGTCTAGCCGAACTGATAAATCGGAAATTAACATTTCGCGTAACCAATAGGTCACAACGTTTCTGGCCTTCGCGATTTCGATGATCTCTATAACCAAACATTGTTCTGTAATACAAGTTCACATCCAAGTACCCGAATATTTTCCAGATTAACTCCATGACTTGTACTTAATACACGACCGGTGAACGCGGAATCACAAATCATATCTGGACATTCAAGAAAGTTTCCAAATGCTTTGAAGGTAGTAGATCAACATGTCGTGGAGAGCGACATTATCGTGATCGTCGACAAACAGCAGCACATGGATGCATCAGTGAGGAAACCAAATCGCAGCCACTAGAATCTACGACCTACGGCGGAGTTCGGAAAGGATCAGTGCCTATCGATTCTAGATGTTTTGATCCAACGCAAAGCAGTAGTCTCAGTTTAACGTAAATCCATTTGGACAGAGCAGTACGCACAAAACGATAGTCTCAGTTCAGAACACACTAGGCTTATTGAGAAATTTATTTAACTGGCTTGGGGAAATATGCGCAGCCGACACAAGTGACAAGGAAAATCGACGTCTTGGGGAGGCATAAAGTTAAACAGATATACAATGGTGCGTGACGACCGCAGATCAACAGCTAACCACCTTTTAATACATGGACAGGACATTCATCGTAACTGACGATTTGATGCACATTTTGTCATTCTCATTTCTGCAGCTATGTATCTGATAAAATAGCGGAATTCATTCGAACAGACATCATGTAATATACAAATACTAGTTTGTCGTTTCATGTTCATGTTGAGGTAAGCTTGCTTCCGATCTCGTAAGTTAGCGGATTATGAAGCTTCATATAGTTGGGGAGAAGGTCACGGAAGGAAGGTAATTTACCACTGAGCATCCGGATCGATGAACCTATTCTAAAGTGGTGCACCGAGGGAGAGTACAAATGCAGGAGTTACGGGAGCTTCGTACATTATCACCAATCGACCGTTTGAAGCGAAATACATAGTGATTATTTCCGAAACTTTTTGCTGTTCAGGAATCCGGAGGGGCGAATTGTATAAGTTAGAGACGCAACCAATTAGGCATGACGGTCCACTTCGGGCCAACATTGAGACTACAAAGTAAGTAGACAACCACCTGAAATGAACACGTCCGACCAGTCGCGATGACCCAAATCGGATATTCATTGTCCAGTTTACCTGTGTGTGTTTGTAGCTATGAACTCTGATTACCTTCTCCTTTGTGTATGCTCTCCATAATCATGTGGCATGCGCGTGTGTTTGGAATGCACAAAGCGTTATATCCATTAACCTTATATGGACTGAGCCCTTGGATTTCAGTATCAAAAGTCACGAGGAAAACTTGTTTAAAGTGACCTTTTGATAAGTGGTGCTTTTGGCTCATCACATTCTATCTATGGCTTATGCAACCCGGAGGTGGTAATTAGCCCGGGCTTGACTCCAGTTCCATGGCCAATGCAAGCATTGATTCTGGACAACTTAGATAGTAAAGACAGGATATCAAACTAGCTTGGTTTCTGATCGTGGAAACGTCATCCAAAGGATACCATCAGATTTCCACTAGTTTGAACAATTTCAAGGTTCTCCAAAAACGATGTTACCTAATACAGAGGTGGTCGAACAGCTCACAAACCAGTGATACCTCATTGCGCAACTGCTAGGGTAAATGAACGCACTAAGGCCTGAGCTTCGTGTGGTTGCCCATGCGATGCATAATCAGAGCAGACTTCAGTCATATACTGAAGTTCATTGAGTAAGAACATGACTAAAATCCGAAGATCAGGTTCGCATATGGCAAAACCTGTCCGCGATCAGGAGAAACGGGATTAGGAATAACCAAGTCACTCGTTAATCAGTGTACAGTAACAGTTCATTCCCAACACCATCAATATTAGTCTTGAGCCAGGTCAGTAAATATTGCCGTTTGGCCTGCCATCGGCATTGACAATGGTCTACGAGATGGAACATCGACCAATGAGGGCAACGTGTAAGAAAGAAAAACCAGACCGCAAAAATAGTGCGGTGAAGCGGAGAAAAAGAGAAAATATATAAACCCCCCATAGACTGCGACACAGCACCATGTTCAAGAACGCTTCCAACCACCCAATCGGGTGATCGCAAAACCACCAACCTAACTAAAGACACGTATAGATGTTTGTCAGTATGGTTGTCACAGGTCGTGACCATGTCATCGCCTAGAGACTTTGCGGTTCTTTACAACTACCAGAAGCCAGAGTTCTGTCGCCATACAGAGCACAACGACCAAGCCAGTAGAGATCGTGTATTTTCATTATCATGTATGTATTTTTATTAATCCGGTTTTAGATCGCAAAACTTCTACGTACTGTCGCGTTGCTCACAAAGTCAGCTCATTTGATATAGTTTAACCGGTAGAAACAACGAGGATCGGATACCCGGAGTCTACAAGCATATTCCACATGAATGGGTCAGGTCCCTGTTCCATAGAGCAAAAGTGGGTGCACCCATGCATCGTGAACTTTACCCTTAATCGATAAATGAACGTCTTTGCGAAGCCACAAATGAATGTCGACGGTTTCCCTACGAATTTTCGGTGACCTCGTGGACACCCCGTCTGCAATGTTACAAGCCGACGAAATGAAACAAGCCAGGTAGGTGAAGTGATCGACAATTCCCAGCGGCCTGCCTGTAATAACGAAGTCGAGATCAGAGTCAACCCAATCTTGTGACAACACTTCATACATTGAGGGTGCAAATCACCCTGCAGGTTCTCGTTCGCACACTTAACATCAACTAACTTACTACCTGATACAGGCTTCATTTCAAGATCCTCGAGACCTTTGAGTACTCCTTCCAGACTATTACCCATCGTGCAATTGAAAAGTGTGGGGAAATCGGACGCCCCTGTCAAATGTTAGTCGAAATGAAGAACGCCCAAGTTTGTTATCCAGAAACGCGCACCCTACCATTAGAGTTGACATACAATGACTTCAGAAAAGCGACATGATTCGTTGAGACTTCTTTACGAAGAAGACACTCGCACAGAACACGTGGGGCGTCAGGACTAAACGGGGACTTCAGGTTTCAAAATACAACTGTCGGCTGGGAAAGAGAATGCCGATGCTACACTATCTGTCGACAGGCAAAAACAGGAGCGATACACACCCAACGAAGCAGGAAACTCGTCCATTCTTTTCTTACGTAGTTCTGTGTTTCAAAGGCGGCTGCATCATGAGATCCATGAGCACCTTAGATATGATATGAACAAAGCTAACAACTCAGTGGTTGTCACACGATATCCAGACACCTTCTTGAAAACTGATGATAGACCACAGCTGCGAAACACCTCTACAATCTCGCGTAAAGAAGGAGGATGTGTGGTCAGTTCAGATAACATTCTCTCATAACCACCTTTGAAAACACCTGATGAAAACGACCCGGACATGAAGGCTTACTGCGTTTCAATAACTTGGGCTCCAAAACCAAGTTGGTTTCCGGTGCAAGGTCGTCGAGAATGTCACAATTAGCCGTGTTATATCCAGTATCCACAACTAGGTGAGAAAACTAAAGCAAGGTGAGCTATTCCTCAAAGTGCCCAGCCTACTCGTCAGTCGCCATGACAAGATGTACATTCGCCAGCATAACGGATGTCTGAAATGATTTACTGTATTAATATAACAATCGGACACTTACTCACGGGGCGTGATTTCGAGTTGTTTGCTTGTGTGGTGCTGATAAGATTCGTCGAGAGTGACGAGGACATCCACCACCTTACTTGGACAGGCAATTTGCAAAAATGTTTATTCAACCTCGCTGGCCCACCTGGACAAGTAAGTTTCACGGTCATTAATCACTCTTCGTAAGTCTCGATTTCACTTCTCGGCGATTTTAGTCGAGGTCGGAGCAAGGAGGGGGGATCAATGAATGGTTGTTCACATGCTCTGCTGAATCAAAAAGGTTCACTTTTGCTGTCTGCAATGCACTTTTGGGACGGGTGTGCATAGTTGTTGATACCCCTGCTCAGTACTCATTTAGACCGCTCCATTCTTACGTCTTCGGCAATTTTACTATAGGTGTTGTTTGATAAAAGTTTTGTGTACCCCCATCGTTCAATACCCGGAGGAACACTACATTCGTGAGCATACAATCCTGCAGCAAACGATAGTGCAAGGCAAGCACGAACAACAGCATGGTCTAAGTCGACGTGAGCAGCAATCTTTGAGGTGATGGGGCCATCCGTTGCTATTAATGATTCGACGTCACGTCGCCACATTTTACGCTAAAGTACACAACTCGACATGTAACGTTTGGGGCATTTGCCAATCGCCGATGTCAATGCGACGTGCCCGAACGACGCATACAAACGCAGCGGATTTAGATAATCAAGCTGTACGTTCATATCGCCAGCAGGTAACGCACAACGAGGTCTTGACAACATCTGAACTAGTGTCTGTCAAGGCATATACAGGTATGGCAAGTAAGCAACATAGTTCTGGTATGTGTTTACTGACATTGATCAAAATGCAGCCTGACAGCACACAATCAACCAACCATTGGAATCAAATCGGACAAGTTTCGTTCTGTCTTAGAGCTCAGTGAGTTCCTCACTTCTGCTTGACTGCGATATTCGGCTTCATTGTCATCAAGGACCCTGAAAATGAACCACCGATCTATAGCATTGTCCAAGAATGAAGTTAAATGGATGGAAACGCCAAGATCGTAAATAGGCGATTCGGAAAGACGGTGCATATCCAGTTACAGAGTAAACAGAAGATGCTCGTCAGATTAACTGCTGAAGAATGCGAACTCTTATGGCGTTAACACTTCGACTTTTAAAAAAAAATCGTAATGAGAAACACAGGAAGAAGGTGAAAATATGAGGACTAACCTATCATAACAACGATAACTCCCAATATTTCCCGGTCGTTTACGATGCGAAAGGGTCGAGAAACAGTTATGCGTAATGGTGCTACCTAATAGAGTGACGGTGAAATCAAGAAAGGTAATTGTGGGAAATTACACCGTTTGACATCAAGCGTGGAATGCACGTTCTCGACGTGAAACCTAACAGATTACAGTTGAGCCGACCATTAAAATCGTACTGATCCATAATCGTTTGACGAATACCTTAATTAACTCGTATGCGCTCTGTAAACAGAATTTTTTCCACAAAAAAGAATCTGTCCAAACAACGGAGAAAAAGTGTATATGTAATCTTCCGGTTTCTAAGCGTAACGATTGAAACAAACCAAACTAAAATCTACATGACAAGGAAGCAGAAGTAAAATTACCTTGAATTTTTGAAGATTGGCTTTCCGTTCAGCCGGATTTCGATCACTGTGAAGGCATACGCAGCTGAATTGCGAGTCTCTTCGACCAGGACCTAAAGCATATGAAACGTTTGTACGTAGACATGGATAGCTAAACGAATTACTTATGACGGAAGAGATCGAACACTATTAAGCGGGCATAATTCTTCAGTGTGGAAAACGGTGACGAGAACAAATGTATCCAAAGGGCTTATTATATTATGTAGTTCACTGGTGACACACCAACCGGGGCCACTTAGCGCTACGCTACTTCCAGTGACCCCCTACTTAGAAGGGATCGCTCTCAGGATACAACGACTTTGTTTGGTCCGCACATTTTTGCCAATAAAACGCGTCCAACGAGAGAACGCTTTGCTCCGAATGCATCCGTGGCATGATACGACATTATCATTACGAATTTCTGTACACAAAAAAATGAGCATACACTAGTCCGGATGTCGGATGCCCTAACATGTACGTACACACTGAGGATAGCACCTTGTTATATGAAGTGGGCTCTGTGAGACCTCCATGAACTAATATGAACTAGCCACGTGGTGTCTGTCCACATGGACGAGTTAGCAACCACGATCCAGTGCGAAAAAACTAACGAGCTCTTATCGTCGACACACCCAGGTTAGTAAATTAATCGAAGTATCATCTTGGCAAATGCGATTATGATGATGATTCAGACGATACGGAAAAAAGCGAAAACACCCGGACTACCACAACAAAGACGATTCGATATATGCGATTACTTACACACCATTCCCTATACGAAGTCATGTCCGAAGAAGAAAACATAAGACTGAAAAGAGTAGAAGGTCGGGGGGGAATTGCAGAGATTCTTCAAATGAACAACTCTTTATCACTTTTAAAGAAAATACCGCTTGTCCTTCCTTCAAAAGAATTTTTCGATCCCCTGGGCGCCTTCTCCAAAAGGACCATTGTACTTCAGATGAACGCAGTTCCAAATGATTCGCTTTGTTGACGCGATCACGTTGTCTCCGTAAAACAGACAAATGGCACAGTCGACCGGCGTGTGCGTTTAATTACGATCGCAGTCAAAAGTGACAGCTGACATCGAAACACCATTACAGAAATGTGTTCACGTGTGAGCCTTTCTTCTTTACCAAATAAAGCGGTTGTCACTTACCAAGTAAATTAGGCGGTGTGATAGCAGACACAACAGTTTACGGTCATGTAAACAATGGATTCACCAACAGTCAAGTGTCTCTCAGCACATCGGTGGTGACTGTTCTAAAAACGAAGACCCCCCTTTTTTGGACCGTCACCACTTATGTGCTGAGAGACACTTGACTGTTGGTGAATCCCCCCAAAAAAAACTCGAAAAATCAAACATATCCAAATACAGCTTTACGGTGAATACAAACAACTCTATTCGAAGCTTCTCATGTAGAACATATTAATGTTCAATAGCTTACACGAACTTATTACACTGTACTTTGAACGTTTTCTCTCAACTTGTGTACTTTCATATAAAACCCATCAAAATTGAACACAATGACAATAATGCAACCGGAGCAGCACAGTGGATAGGTCAAACAATTAAAAACGTTACACTTACCACCACCCTTAGAAACAAAATACTGTTCCAAATTGTCGCAATCCAATTTTGTACGACAAAAAATCAATGCACGATCCATTTGTTGTTGTTGTATAGCGCGAATCACATACTCGCCTTTTAACAGTTTCACCGCTTCGGACAGTGTTTCTATTGGAGTGTAGAAGGAAAAATTAAGCAATCGAAAATTGGAGCAAACAAACCAGCCGATGGATTATTCACATGGCAACCGTCTTTCATGTGGACCCCATCAGTGTGAATATGACCGTGTGGTTGTTGCATCAACTGTTTCCATGATTGATCCGCATGGGGGTCCACCAAACAGATCTGGATATTAAAGAGAACAAGGATGCTGGGAGAGTAGCCAGATTAACATCAACATTAGTGACAGAAACAAGTCACCATGAGACATAGCGGAAGCAAAAAAACCGTCCTAATCTGGAAGCAAGTTGGATTGAGGTTACAAATTCATGATGTCCAACCCAGATAGTCAACATCAAGTTGCCAAAATATTGGAAACAAATGACAGAATTGCACGCGAAAGTAACTAAGCCAACTTGTTTTAATGTAGCCTCCAGTCATCCGACCAATCGTACGTCTCCGTTTTGCAAATGAGTCAGTAGGACAATGGCAATGTTTGCACCACTATCACAGATAACCCGCCAAGATACGTAAGGTTTCCAGATAGAAACAGAGGAGGGGGTTGCCAGATCCAAATACGGGGTACGAATATGGCCGACGGCCCCCATCTTGTTAGTAGTAATATCCACCGATTTCACTCAATAGCGACTCATCACAACGCATCTCACACTAATGAAACGGGGCATCGGTACATACCGTAAGGTGTGGTAAACACTGGGTTGGTATTTCTATAACACAATCAATCTGTGTGACTCACTGTAATACTACAGTGCTTAAATGAGTGAAATTGATTGACTATCATTACAAGAAACCCACCTACTAACCCACTACTCCTCACTTGTCTGCTGGCACTTGCCAATGAACGCTAAACAATGACGTGGTTGCGAACCACGAAAAGTTGTTCTTTTTATGACTGAACTATTTGGTTGGCCAGCTAGTGAGATGCAGAATTAGCTAATGTTGGCTGAAAAATTTTCGGTTGTAGAGCCCTGTAGCAAACGATAAACACCTATTACCCCTTACTTTGGAACACAGAACTTGAAGGAAAGTAAGTTCTTCACGAATTTTTTTCAAACCCCAAACAAAGATGAGTGTCTTTTGGATTCAAAAGCTACCCCGACAAAACTCTGAAAGGGAAATCTAGCGAAAACCAAACCGAATAAGCTTCTCAGCTATATGTAAGTCCGCCTATTTGAGGTGAGGCTGTCTACTGAAAACCGAACAAAGCACTACAGAAAACATGTGTCCAAGCATAATTTAAGACAACCTTCAAAAACTTTATGTCCAGGAGATTTGCTAATGCGATATGTCACATAACTCTTGGGTGTACAAGATGACTATCGAAATGGATCAAAACTTTCATCCGGCTTGACGATAAAGGTCCAATTATGGAACACCTTGTCGATATATGCCAAGCTGAGATCAATTAAGCAATTATAACGTTCCAGCGTAAACCAAAAGTTCATACAAACTTCACTGAAGACAATTTTATATTCATTTCAGAAGCATACGATTTTCCCAGGATCGTTTGAAGTGGACAAGATCAAGACTTGACATAATGAGAATGTAAGCCTTATGCAAACTATCAATAGCACGTTACTTCTAGCTTCAAAGTGCAACACATACGTGGACATATAATCTAAGTGCCCAGACACATGGTGTTCCACAATCGGTAAGGACAGTAGTCACAAGTTCATGGTCGTTTCTGCAGAACTCCGGATTTGCTCATGACGTGTCTTCCGAAGAGATGCTTCTTTAGCCTTAAATCTCGCTGTGTTTTACGCATAACAAATACAGATTGGTTTGGATAATTTGTGATGGAACATGGAAGGTGGCCGGTGTGTGGGGATGTGAGCGATCAGTTCCGTGTCGACTTCTATTACATCTCCTGTTTTTATCTCCTAGTTCCCACTTTTTGGTCACTAATTTCTTGGACATAACACGTTGGCCACCGTAGTGAACAACGGACGACTCGGTCAAGCCCAAATTATTTACATCAATGAATTTTGGCATCAGCAGCTCAACAACTGAGAACTCAAGACACAAAGAGGTTAGCAGTTCACTTGAATATGAAACAGTGAATAGTCGCGGCAATACATAACTAAAAATTTCAAGATTGACATAAGTCAGTGAATCTACTTCGACTACCCTCAAGGATATGGCGGTTATGAATGTTCTCTTAGGAGTGACCACGAAATAATGAAGGAAACAAAAGTCGCCTCTTTCGTTAAAAAATCGTTAGGACTGACAAATCCTAACCGCATGTTTCAAACGTGAAGTAGGATTTGGGATACAGTGCCCCAAAATTTCAACACTTGCCCGAACATGATGATTGGATGTGAGTCAATCAATTAGATTCCTTGGAAGTTAAGGTGAATTTTTAGGCCACAAATGCAGCATCGTTGTACAGCGATTCCCATAGAGGGAATAAATTCATTTGTGGTTTGTGGATCTAACAGGTATTTGAGGTCCTGAGCGTTTTCCCTGACAGTGCGATGTTTCGTTGTGAAAGTTTGATTGTCGCTACAGTTATCTTCTGCGGTTATAACGAAAACAAGACTTAACTGAGTAACCTGATTTCGAATTTGGTGTATTAATCAATGAAATCGAGTGATCTGGACAAACGACTCGAAGGTTTACTTACGGCTACTGTGACAGTTGCATTGTCTCAGTTTTGACTATCATAAAGAGGTCAGCTTCATTGTGTGCATAACTGTGGCAAAAATAAGCGCTTTACACTTCAGGCTGCTAACCGATCGTCTATGAGTTGAGGTTAGCTCTTAAACGATAGAAAATACCGGAGAAACCGCGAATTCTTGAATCAAAGAAGCTCATGCAGATATACCAACTTCATTCAGCCGGTTCCCGACAACAGAATCGTAGCAGAAGATACTACGCTTATCTTAATGTTCTACTCATCTACTCCAACTAGAACCCAATCTGACCAACGTTCTTGATGATTTCTCTTCATCTCTGAAGTATTTACCATAAACTCTTCTTGTTCCCTAGTGACGCCAGTCAATCTCTGATTCGTCCTTATATAACTATTTACCGTCCATTGCACTATGATGGCACCGCTCATAGTTCTCCTTGATGCTCACCTCCAAACTGAAATTTCACGACCGTGTATCGTCTTTGTTGAGACTCGTCAGAAACAAAGTCCGAATGAACAACTCCCCGTGTTCCGAGCTAGAAGCCACCAGTCTTAAAAATTAATAGCACATGCCATTTGCTCAATCACAGACTAACAACAAGAGTATGTAGCCACGGGAAAAGTGTTTACGCTTAAATCCACTACTCCCACTTCACTTGTTTCGATAACACGAGAATAGCCCTGCCTCTGGTTCTGTTTTCCTCACCAGTTGATTCATTTTCTACCAGGATTGATGGTTGCTCGGATCACACGTAGGCGGCATATGGCACAGTGCAGAACAATTAGTGCACGAGCTCACCCATGTCTGGAGATGGCTTACAAGGGTATGTGGCCTGAGACCGTCTTTTCCTCAGAGCGTACTGGTCCAGCTATGCGCGCATAAATGAAAACAACCCATACGAACAACAACAATCAATCAACCACTATGCACAGGGACACATACAGCTTAAAACCACTCACCACATGGTGGACAGTTTCCGGGACACTGTCTTGACCTTTAAGGTCAATCCAAACAGGGAAGTGCATAAGCTTATTCTGAAACGGGACAGAGTATGAAATATGTGGGAGAAAAAACGTTTAGAAAGTTCAGAATGCAAGAAATGCTCAGGTTACCGTGAGTGTTTCATAAGACGGAACATATTAGTGCGTAAACGATTAACAGTATCAAATATAAACTACTCAGAAAACCCTAGATTAGGCTGAACCAACAAAGCATACACATATTCAGCTAATCTGAATGCAGATTGGACATCATTCGAAAACGAGAAACAACCAAAACTAGTTAAACAAGTGCATGAAAAGAGAAAGGATTCAATGAACAAAATTCTAATTATCTTACACACCATACACAATTTTTACATCATACATATGTGGAGAGGTGGAACGATAAGCAATGAGGGCTACGACAAAAATTGCCATAGAATTCCGGGCATTCAACCTAGGTCTCATCCATAGTCTTCAGAGTTATCCACCAGACAGACGTCGAAACTTTTCAATCCACCCAAGCGTTAGACAGAGTCAAGGAAGATCAAACCTAAAACCAAGTTCTTCAAATGCTTTCACCAAGTCATGCACTGACCGCCTCGCAACGTTTTCAATCACAAACACCGACAGTATAAGTAATAAATGTTGGACATACATACGTATAAAACGCATCCCAAAAACACTAACCGATGCAGTGAAAGTATTTCGCATTGGGAGGAACATCGATACCCATCATCGTCAGTCCGCATTGCTGATCATGCAATTTTCCCCCACACACGAGTAACGCTTCTCAAGCAAAAACGGACGTCCGATTGACGAAACAGTCACACAAAAATGACAGTGAGTTCGTCTCTGTGATCGTCGGAGATTCGAGGAAATAACCCACATTTGCGAAGAACGATTTACAGTAGACACTAGAGTTAGCAACGTTGAAGCTCAAGACTGACGCGCACAAAGGGTCGTATCAAAAGCACGTCAACATGGTGCCTCATCCAGTTTAAATAGCCACTCACTGTGTTGAGCACACTACTGGGTATAGTAAATCTCGGACAGCTTGCTCAAATGGTGCTTCAAGTTGGTAAGGTTGACGGTAACAATGGAGTATTTCAATGCCGTGTGGATAAGACTACTTATACTAAAAGCTACTCATTTTTGAGGTCAGAATGCGCACAGTCAGTACACCATATGCGAACAACTTTCGATCCGCTACATGTTACGTCCGTATTGGTACTGCTTCATGTGAAACAAACGAATTGACAGAGTGACGTAGACAATAGCTGGAGGTTAATAAACCTGTCAGAAATGGCAGAAAGCGGTAGCCAGGCTGATTTTATACTATATCTATTGAATGCACTGTTCACTGTAGACAAAGTGAACGCGTTTCAACTAATGAACATGGATTTCAGTCGAAACGACTTATCAGGTTATTACCATGAACCACTGCAAACTGCGAACGGTTCCAATAAGGGTCTATGAGGTGGGAACACAGCTAAACAGGAACAACCAAAAATGAACTACAACCTAAAGCAACAGATCCGAAAAGTTCCTTGAGCTCTTCTGGAGCATATTTACAACTGAACATACCTTCGATTCTAAACAAATACCACTCAGCTCCGCATTCACATGGACAGTTCAGTCAGCTAATTTAAAAAAACACCAGACTCGAGTTTCTCTCCAGTCGGAGCTCGTCAACAGTAAATATACTTGCTACGACTGAGAATTAGATACTGACGATCGCGTGGACTGACTGTAACAAGAAAATACTTCAATGATGACTGTTAAGAGGAGCAAAACTCAAGTCTATTGCTTCTTTGCGAAAGAGAGCGACTTAAAATTCCAGGTGAATGAGATTAGTGCCATCAACAAATGTTCAACGACATTCAAATTAGACCAGTCAAGTCCCCGATCATTCAACACACTCGATTCGCTGATACAAACGCGTTACTTGTGAAAACCAGGGAATAACTTGTTGGCAACTCGAAGGGGACATTGAGAAACTGTACCAAAGGGTGACAAACAATGAATATCCCGGCTAGTTTCCACTGCACAAAGAAGTACATCAGAGATCAGTCCAAAATTTGCACCCAGGAACTGAGATGAAAATTAAATAACACTCCATTGGTTGAGGTAACAAAAATGAATCAAACCACTTCGCTGAAGCGGTAGCAGATACAGCACAGATTATTGGGGTCTAAAACCCATTTATCAGATGTGTTCCTTCACCTCACTAAGGGGAACAGATTTATCCCAATGAGTCTGCAACATGGAGATATTATTGACATGTTCCCAGGGGGGATTGCATGATTCCAGCGATACACTATCGATGGAAGCCTGCTGATCGTACGCAGATAATTTAAAATTCATGGTGCTCGTGAATTAGTCACACTAGATAACGAACAGGACGCCAATCCACGTATAGTCAGATAATAGAATACTTTCTGGTGTTCATGTATTCAGGAATGCACAGTTGCATTTGTCAAAGTGCCAAAATATTCCCTCTGCAAATCAATCTGATCACAACTTGGCAGTAAACATGTAAATCGCGGTGCCCATACTCTGAAGCAAGCTTGGTCCCGATTGGATCACTAGCTATCACGTTGACTAAATGATGGCGTAGCTCCGGTTTCCAAAACAAATGGCGCTTACGTAACCAGATATCACTGGGTCAGCTCCCTGTCAGAAGTTGTCTGTTTGTTGATGGTTGCCGGTTCACAAATGGAAAGAATATTAAGAAAGGATAGGATGACCCTATAATTGAGCAGTTGGTCCTGCCACTTACGACGAAGATATACGATGACCAGTTGGTATTCCGACCCCTAGCAAGACTCTTGTCATATTGGTCGACGAAGTAGCATGACACAATTGTTTGGTGCGTAAAAAAGAGAACATTTAATCCATCATCAGCAAGCATGTACTGAGAGGATCGTTAGCCAAAAACGAAGCCGGTAGAAGTGGCGTTTAATGAGACCCGTGACAATAGCGAAGAGATCCAAAGGTGAAGTAGGACCATGACATGACAGCTGAGGTCAGCTAAAAAACTGCTGTGTACATTCACGTAAAAAAACACGCCCTCAAGTATGATCATCTTCAACAGTAATATCTTTGCTATGGTCACAACGTGAGATGGTCGAACAATCGGCCGGCTACACCGCAATCACAGTCACACAAAAACTTCGCCTATCGTCAACGTCGCCGCTGGACTAAAACTTTTGTACTCGGGTTTACAAAACGAAATGGGTTTATATCGCATTACATGACCCATGGCACAATAAACAACCAAATTCACTTCACTCTCCAATTCATTTGAAAATTTAAGTAAAACGAGCCAACCAGGAATGAGGCCGTGACGGCTAGTCACAACGCCCTAGGGTGTATACTTTCTGGAATCTTGTAGCGCTCAGTTGGTATAGTTGATTTCCATCAAACTTTCTCGTAACTTCGGATCCAAATGGAAAAAGGGTTATGAAGAACTAGTGTTTCGGATATATAATATATGATTTGAACAGCAAACCGTTTTGACTACCTCGCAGTCCTAGAACTAAAAATGTTATGGGGATTAGAGAACATCAGCTTCTACATAGTGTTACATTCAATAATAAACCGTGAGTTCCTATGAATCACCAAGAGAACATGGTCGGGGCTGACGGACAGTCGTAATAGCAGACGGTCGACAAAAATCGTCGTTATAACTAATCCAGAAATGGGACTTGGTAACGACCACTCTAGATGATTTAAAGCCAACTCCAAACTGCACATCAACCCAAAACTGGCTTGATCGCTAGACTGTTTGATAGGTTTCAGTCCTTCCACAAAGGTGACATCTTAGTGCACCTTCTCTTAAGGCCAAGTATCGAAACCTGTCGCGTGTGTTTTGTAAACATGTTGAACGGAAGTCCACTCCGTCTAATTTCCAAGGGAACCGGAATCTCCATCATCAAGATTTAGTAAAAAGCGCACGCTTTTCCGTTTTTAACCTTGGTGCGTGAACCTGATTAAGTCACTAAACGACCTAACCCGATGGTGGCTTTTGGACTGAGTGGCTGTTAGTAATTTTCCGCGTTAACATTCGTGTCAAAACTTTCATGTCTTCATCCAAGATCATAAGAAAAGGGTGCCGTTCTAAATGAGAAAATGGAACGAAGAGTGTCAAAAAAACTGGTCACTCAGCTTCCTTTCCCAAGACATCTAGACAGGTTAATTGAAGTGGGATGATGCTCCAAATAAATGACAGGCATGGTTTAATATTGTCACATCGAATCCTGTGTCAACTGCACCACGTGCTGGGAGATAACCATTCGTCCATAGCAAACTTCCACCTTGGTCACAACAGCAAATGAGTGGCTTGGTTTACAAACAAGACTAATCCTGCGTCCGGATATCCATAGTCTGGAACACTTTAATAGTTAGTCATGAAAGCGTCACCAGTTGTGAGCTTCAAGCGTAAACTCACAAACGCATTCAGGACGCTAAGCGGAGATTCAAAGCGGCTGATCAACCCGAATAATTCCGGCGTTCGACCTTTCACGCTCACTATCAGACATCTGTTTGTTGTACGCTGCACATTCAATCAACCGTTACCAATCCGGTTTATTACAGCTGCTGCATAACTTGTTGATCCTTGTAATGGAGAATAAAACAACACGCATTTCCCTCATTCCAAATCCCTCCTATGGAAAACACAAATTGGGGAGCTGAGCGTGGCACAAAGAGTAAACAAGTCGATCCGACTCAAGGTCTCTGATAACCAATAATATTAATAACAGTAATACAAGGACTGTGCACAACTGACAGCACACGTACAACCTAGACGTACCGCCAGCTTCTTCACTTCGAATGAATGCAGAGTGGCCGAACAAACCACCATTTGTAATCGCCCTCCATCCGGGGTAACTTTCGGTATTTGACCATGTAGTCGAGTGATCATGTCACCGTAGCCAGCTGACAAGAGACCGTCACATTCATCCAGGATGAAAAAGCGACAGTTACTCAACGACAAGGTACCTGTAGATATCAGGTCATCTAGACGACCCGGAGTTGCGACCACAATGTCAACCTACAGAGCACAAATAAAAAGGAGGAAACGGTCGAGTAACCCCAAAATGTTCTACATAGAACACAGGACAAATCCGCTTCTGAGTTCGAAAATGAAAATTCGCGTGATCACAAAATCTTCATGTCGTCCTTTAAAAATGCAACGTTTAGAAATCGTTGGTATGGATGATAGAACTTTGTACCGAGTGCCTCAGCACAACCGGAACAGGCTCAGACAATGCACCTGAGCGATGTGGCGCATAACCAGCAAACAAGTCCACGTTAACGAGCACGTACGTGTTTCATTCGGTTCAGAAAAGGCAAGATGCTCGACGGAATGTTAATCAAAAGGGACGTATTAGTGAAATGAGCTGAAATTGGATAGATCAATTGTGAGTTAACTGTCAGAAATGTCAGTCATGACAACCTTGACAAATATGCCAAACTAAGACGGCGATGTAGGCAACCGCAAAAACGTACCGATGGTCTGACATACTATCGAATTCCAATTTATTACTTAACTCGTCGATATTCCCACATATTGTAGTGAATATTTCAACATATGGATCACATCTTACGACACTGGGTAGATTGAGAGAAGCCAGCAGGTGGTTATAAAATGTGCTAAATTACTTCATTCTTATTGACAAAAGCTGGTTATCCGAATGTAGTCGAAACGTCTGAGGCGATCCTGTTCCGACTCACGAAGTGGTATATCAGTCGCTGTATCGTCTGACACACGTGCCTAAGCTTAGCCAACATCACTGATGAAGGTGAAAAATCAGATGAGCCGCTTGAAGTGCAAACAATATTCAGTTGTTGTTATCGAATCAAGAATATTCAACGTGGACGAGCTAATAGAAAGTTTCATGCATACGGATGTGATGCTGTTTCCACCATCAAACCTGTTGTCCAAATTGCTCACAGACGAGGATACTGAAAGATGTGGATTGGAAAGACTGAACGAGGCGGATGAACTCCGTTCGACTTTACCAGGTCAAAACGGATTACTGTGGGGGAAGACAATCATTTCAAACGTGACGTCAGGAAGATACAGTACACATGACAAGAGGAAGTCGTCACAGAAAAAACATGGACAATGTGGATTGTGACGTTCAATCGATGCGGATTAGGTAGGTACACTATCTCGGTCGTGGTTTGTTGCACTTTTTCATAACCGCACTGGCTGAATACCCACCACTTCAGAATATTGTTGTTCGGTGATGCTGTTAATCGCTTCTGGAAACTGATCGTTTACATGACCTTCACCAGATACCGTCATTCATCTAGTCAACATGATTGACAACATCCTGTAAGTTATCTTCAATGACTAACACTAATCAACACTGCCGATGATGGTAATTTAGACCACCTGGTCATTTGGGATTAGCGGGAATACGCTGTCAACAGTGCAAGCTATAAGAACTTATCGCAAGTAAACTTACTGTCAATATCGTACGGTCAGAAGTACCGATGTTTCACTACGATGATAATCCGCCCGCTGGTACAGCCCTGTACAGACTCCAAATACTACTGTTCACCCTAGTCTACTTAACCGCCCGATCTTAATCACTTAAATATATATGAGATAACATTTGATAGAATGATTATCCGCACTGTCCGGATAAAGACGCCCTTGCACGTGAAATTGGTGCCACATAATGGTCTGACAGATTAACGTGAACAGCAAAAGCACAAATTTGGAAGCAACGGTTTGAACCACTCAAAAAGTACACATTTTTGAATGAGTGTTCATAGACGCGGAAAAGACACTGCTTTGCTTGGCTGGGGTGTTTCCTTTCCTCATAAGCTGAAATCGATCAGCCGTTTTTGTGATTGGCCTGTAAACGAACAGACATCCGCTAAGACCCCAAGTAACACCACTGCTGATTGATTTCAGACCGAGAAAGGAAAGCGTTACAGCAAACGAAAGTAATTCGCATACCCTCCTGCAATCCTGACGACCGTAGTCTATATGTGCCTGGACTAAAGTCTGAAGTTGATTCACGGGTCTTGCATCCGATTTCCTAACCTGCACGTTGTGGATCAGACCCAACAAGACCGAAACAGCTGTCTGAAACTTCGTTAGAGGTCACAGAGACCAAGTGTTTGCACGAATGGCCGGAGTAAGTCCAACCGGTGCGAACCTTACACGTCATCATTCTAGACTTGCTACACTTTAATTGAGGTGTGCCAGATGAATGTACCCAGAGAGAACAAACCAATCTGTCGTTGTTGACGATTACTAAGACGTTGTATGGTTGAACCAGCCGCTTTTCAACCGACCCTACAAGTTGCCCTCATTCGTTAACCCGACCCAGCAGGATTCTATCGATATCTGTAGGTAAGCCTGCAGAGACCAGAAAAGTTGGCAACTTTGAATGAGTAAATAGTAAAAAATGACAGCCAATAATGATATGAATAAACGGATATTTACGAGATCCATGTATGGATTGCAACCAAACCAGCTGGAAGAAGTGGGATGACCACTCTGACGACAACATCGAGTGAGCCAGCTATAAAAGCTTCCTGTAATAATGTTAACTTCTAACAGATTCCAGCTGGAAGTACAGGAGACCTCTAAACTACAATCACCCAGTTCAGTCCCGTAAGAGCGTTAATGCCTGCAGGTAATACTGATTGACTTGCACAATCACTTCACCTTAACAACATACTGTATCCTCAGCAAAATCTTGACCTAATGATTCTCGTAAGTAAATAACTGGTATCGTTTCTATGTGGGAGATACGTGTATAAAACAAGAACACACTGCGGAGCTTATCAGTGACATTCGGTGCAGGGGGTCCCATGAAATCTTAGCGAAGTGTAAAGGATGGATAATTAAATTTATGCTCCGAACGGTTCCCACAAGTCAAATCCACCTGGAATGAATTTTTGGAAGTTACACAGATTGTGCTGTTCAACAATTTATTCAACTGACCATGACGTTCACGGTGGCCAATCAGACGAAACTATAGTGGGCGCGGAGATTAAGGTGAAAACCAGTAGAATATTAATAAATGGGTGAGTGATTAATATGAATCGAATACCTCTCAGATCCAGCCGCATATATCGCATTCCGATGAGTCTTTTCAGTTAGCGCCTCTCAAAAGGAGGCACTAACTGTGAATTTTGTGCCTGTCAGTCAACAGTACACATTTTTTTACGACCGGGATTCGGATTCCCGTGAAATCTTTGTAGGGCGGTCATGTGGGCCAGTGCGGCGCTGTCTTCCTATCGAGCACGAACGAGTCGTTACATCAAAATGCCAAGCCATATTCAGTAGTGATCAGATTGCTCAATCGCTTGTTAACCACATCCGACTGGGAATTCTCGTCAAATTCAACTCAAGAAGATCAACAAACTTGAGGAATAGTGTGTCCGACAAAGGCATTCAGTAAAAGCCGCCAAGAAACAATTGACATCGAGAATTTAGTGAGGCGATTCTAAGGAAATTGCCGCATTACTTTCCTGACCAATCTGTGACGGCTGACCGATACTGGCTATCTGTTCCCATTGCTGTCCAACAGCGTGCGCAGTTGATTTGATCAATATAACATGACGATACTAGCGTAAGTTTTCGTCGATTAGGCGAGTAAAACGTAATTACACATTAAAAATCGTTGTTATCCCGGATTACAATACCTCTTGGTCACCACATCATACAGCAGAGTTGGAAAGTACTGAAACAACTGAGTAAACAGCCTTATCGATAAGCGGCACAGCACGCAGTCATGATGTGATAGTTGTATATGGTTACCCGACTGATAGATGTGCCATCTAAGTCAATTGATCCAGAAGTTTATGGACCTCACGTTAACAGAGAACGACAGCCAGTTTGGCATAACAAGCCCAATCGAACGACAAATTTTTCGCCAAACAGGTGATGAAACTCTCAGTGAACGACAAACGCGTACACGGGATCATTATTATTTATTTGATTGAACGGTCTACGTGAGCACCCGTGTAGTCTCCAATGAACGTTGTGGTTGCTGTCAAATTATGGCACTTCACAGAGTATCACAAGCGCGCACTCAGTGGTAGTCCGATCTAAAGATGCACAGAACAATTCAAAAGTCGTCTGCATTTTTCTCTTAAAGTCTGAGACCGACACACACCAAACCACGTACGCACATCATAAGCACACGCGGTCAATAATTAAAAACTCAGACCTGCGACGAAGTCAATTGACGCTTTGTCTTACACCGTAGATGCTCGATTGATCTGCTGGAGTTCAAACATTTTATGAAAAACGCAGACGATTATCGGAATGCACAATAAAAGCAAGGTCGACCTAATCAGAATTTCAGGCTTTTTTTATACCACACAATCAGATCATTCGAAATGCAAGGGGTTACGAAACCATAGTGCATGATCATCCGGTCAGTCAAATCATCCGGTTTTCTCGTCTCAGCGAATCCAAATTTTCTCAAGTCCTAATGGATCTGCGAACGGGACAAATAAATTGCTATGACGCGCACAATTACGAAAATCAACTATTATGTGACACTACTCACTAGTGACCACGAACAATCTACAAAGAATACCATAAGGGGACTGAAAAAATTTCGAATTAACAACACAGAGCTTTTGACGTACAATGCAGAGCAGACGATTAAGTGTGAATTAAAATATCAATTCATTAAGTCCCACGAGTAGTACGTTTCAGCTAGGCTGCGTTCACACCGAGGCGTTTTCGAAATTAGTCGCGGGCCAATGAGAACCGAGCAAGATCACTCCTCGTAATTGGAGGTTATGAAAAAGTACCAAAAAACACAGCTTTACACAAAAACTTACACCACTGTGCAACGCGTCCAGCTGTTGTTTGCTATTCGCACCTCCGATGATAAGTAACTCGCGTGGGCAAGGGTCCTTCAAGTAACGCTTGAATTTTTTTATCTGGTCACAAGTTTGTTCAGCAAGCTCCCGCGAAGGCTTCACGTGGCCAAACGGATACCGAGAATAAATGTACGAAAATTGCAAAACGATTAACTGCAGTTAAAGGATCCAATGAAAGAAACTCGTCACAAGACTCTGAGAGTCAGAACTCAACAAATGTGTCCGCTTTGAATCTGTTCATACCCATAGTAGTAACAAAAATCTGTTACGAGAAAGTGGCTACCTATCCGTCCCTTGGCCCAAAACACCATCGCCACCTGAACGATGGATAATAAATCAGTACCCATCAGTCTTTCATTCAAAAGTGAAAGCATAACATACAAAAGCAACCGTTAACTTCAAAACCACTTCTTCAGGTCTGAAGAAGTGAAACACCATCAATAAATCAAATCATTGTTTGTTCACAAGTTGTGCTGAAATTATGAACACTCAACCGGTCTCAAGCATATTACAATAAATAAAGCAACTGTCAATATTATCAAGCGCCTAGATCACATTCTCAAAGTATACACTACAAACCTGATTTACTACTCCTTATGATCAACCTGAACCGAGAGGACAATGGTTGTCCTCGACCAATCTGCGCTTGAATATTTATTCTCTTGCTGTTGCTTAGCCAGAAGTGTATGTCAGATGATTGGGCGTTTGTGCAGGTGGACCAAAGGATCCCATTTTGCCAGACTCGATAACACTTCGATTAAAACCATTAGCTGCACAATGGCCACACATCTTGCCGGGATGGACCAACGAGTTAACCTCAAATAGGCACCCCGTGCAGTCCACGAAGTTCCGGCTAACCGCCTCAAACCAGTCAAACAACGAATGTTGGCCGCCGCTAAATTGACTGCTGTTTTACTACATAATCCCATCCTTTGTTCTCCGAATTTTATACAAGCCCCGCGGTTACCGCAACCAAAGATCACACCGCTGTCTCCCATTCCAAACTATTTAAACCCCGAAACCTCGCAACTTAACTGAGTATGTGGAACCTTATACCACGCATTACCATCGAAGTGGTTCAATACATATTTGTTCGTAATTACGTTACGAATTGCAAGTATCAATGATGTTCTACTTACTTGAGATTTTGCTTAAAAACACTTATCCGAGTTCGGCAACCGTATACTAGAGGTAATCGTACGTCACCGCTGTATTCAATTAAAGTGATCATCAACAGAAAGAGACTGAGCACAACGTACAACAGTACGTATAACTAACCTCCATAATTAACGCCAACGGTGCATTCGGTTTCGGAACAAACTGACTCACGGAAGAGGAGCCTAAAGACGAAACAGACAAAGAAAAAAGTCGTAGGAGTAAGTTGAAAAAAACTAGACAACTTTCAACGAAAATCCTACTGGTCAGTGGATGGCCTGAAGAGTGGTTCATGTAATTCAATCGTGAGGGGGAGGGAAGTTTTCACCCCAAAAGATTTTTAAAAAGCACGTTTATCGGAATTTGACCTTCGAAGGTGGCCAGTACATCACTAATGGTGTAAGAAGGAAGAGGCGAATGGCGATAAACTGCAAACTCCCGTTAGTGATTATCGCTTTCTACTAATAACAGAGTATGCCGTTTCCAGCTGATTTTCCGGACCATTCAGATTCCCAGTTAACTTATCAGTTCACCTGTGGCTGCAATTCATAATGGTGGAGGATCGAACATGGTCCGACAGGGTTTTCGCACGCGAGGATAGAGCAAGTACCACCAACGTAGCATATAAGGAGGAACCCGACATCCTTTGCTGAGATAAACAGTGTGGTAACGGGGGAAAGGATTGATCTAGTAGTACACCTCGTTGGGAACGTGGTCGATTAAACGGCGTCGGTAAGCTCCCCACTATTAATAGGCTTTGAAGTAGTCGGTATAACCGGGATGAAACTGGAACCAATTAGTTTCAGCAGTATCGTTAGTGAAAATATTGTGTATATCGAGGCCGGACACAGGTACTTGTAAAGCCAGTATGAGGACGACGACTAGCAAATTTAAGTGTTTGACAGCTCAGTGATGACTGATTAATAGTGCAATCCCAGTGAACATTACATCTTAAAATATGAGGTGAAGCCCTTATGGAAAGATTGTGAAAAATACCTGAAACTTCAAAAAGCGATGTGTACCGATCTGACGTACCTGTAAAAGTGGATACGGCCACATTACCAGCCTCCGCGGCATTGACGGCCAACCAGCCCTTCGGCGGGGTGTGTGAAAACGCGGTGTCACCGAAATTAAATTTGATTTCCGCATTCTTTAAGCAAACCGAAGGAAACAGACCGATAGAACGCATTGCACCGGGAACATCGTAAGCTTTGGGGAACACTTTACCTGTAACATGCAAATGTACAATCACAGTGACTACCTACAAGAAATGACTTCAATAATACAGGATAATAAAGAGGACTGATTCTAAAGCGAGCAAGATACACAGTGAAAACTGTCAGGAGGATCAAGTGAACGCAGACAAAAAAAACAATGCGTTTCTGGAGCGCATGTGAAAGATGAGCTCACTGTCTGTTAGGGATCAAATAAAGTTATTCTACATGTGAAAAATCATTCATATTTGGTGGAAGCTTTAGCCTTCCAATCAACTTTCCGGCGCGCTCAATTAGAAAAGTGTTGCCCTTTTTTAAAGTCCTAGAGGCGATATGATTTCATACGCTCACTGTACAACCGCTGTCAACCACTGAATTCGTACTCGCCCTATAGGCCGACTTTTTAACTCACCCTGATAACTGTGTTCACACTGACTACGCTGTAAGTGACTTGATTTGATAGCACAGAGCAGCCTAGTGAGAATTTTTCCGGTTACTGATGAGTAGTCAGAGGTTTGTGAGAAAGTGGAACAATTTCACCATTATGGACAGTGCCGCTGCTCCATATTAACTAACCCAGAAAACCAAACTACGGGCAATCTAGTATAAGGTAAGTGAAACCGATAAAGACGGGAGACAGGCAATGTGTATCAAGACCGTAAACAACTGGAGATGTGAACGATCGTGACCACTAGAGCAAACGGATGAAAGGCGCTAGTGTGTATTTAACCAATGTTGTAGATGCAAACGGTCAAAATCGGAACAGAAAAGTTGCAATATGTGGCACCTTGAGAGTGTCCGTACTGTGTGATCACCATCATCATCATAGACAGCAATACATCAGTGGTTCACACTAATGCTTAACTGCCACACAACCATGAAGAAAAAGCAAACCCTATATAGGTAGAGAAAAGGAAAAAAGAAGGGGACGGGAAGGGACTTACCTAATTACTGAACGTAACCACGTTTATATTCTAACATTCCACATCAAGGTGCTATACCTTGCAAACAAACAAACCGAGCTGCAAGTGAGAGTAAGGAGTCCTCGGTAAGACAGCGTCCTTACGGCTTTCACTGTGTGTGATCATGACAGGTCGTACATCGCTCAGACTGTTGAAAGCCGTCTGAATAAATTATTATGCGGTCAAAAATGATAGCAGATAATTAATGCTACAATATTAGGATTAAAAGTATCACGAATTTCGTAATGGTAAGTGCTGGTGATACATAGTTTTAACTAAACCAAAACAGTGAAGAGTGGTAAACAGACCATTTTTCGACCAGTAAATTGACATGTTTTCGAGATCGAGAAAACAGCCAATAACATCGCCAATACCGAATGACTCTCCGTAGGAATCAAACTGACGTCGATGAGACATTTTTCCTGTCCCCCCGAAACCGAAGCTCTCGGCATCCGTACCGACATCATGCGCGGCTCGCAGAGTAGACCAACCGACTCGACACAACCCTTCATCAGTGATTGCAGCTTCGTAGTAGTATCGACCTTACAAACGAGAGTCATATGGAACAAAAAATATGCTTGAAACCCAATGTGAAATAAGGTCGGCAAGAAAATCATGAATAACACAGTTAGAAGATGAACAATGGTAGCAGTACGTATTGGCCAATCAGTACCAAATAACCAAAACATGGAAAGTTGCAACTGAACATGTAAAAAGCTTGGGGATAACAATGATAAAGAAGTAAACATCAGACAGTGTGACCCGAATGTGACATTCACTACGGATTGGATTAAGGGTAGTCTAAAGCTCACAAGTAATTGTTTTTGAATCTATAGCACAGATTAAAGGCAGTTTATCATGGCAGCCTTAGCAAAGTGTAAAAATCGTAGGTCTTGATGGAGCATCATGATCGTAAAGGCAGACGTAACCCAAACGTTTTGATCAGTTGACAGGATACGTCGTCCAACCCACGAAGTCGGGAGCCTATGATTTTCTGACCGTAGTATCAGAATGCAATATCCGCCAGTGAATCCATTTGGATATACGTTCCTCCAATTCTGAGGACAGGAATATATCCGTTCTACCTACATAACGTTTTCCGTAGTTCCAAGAGAATTCGTAGACGTGATGTGATTTGGCACAAATAGGTCAATCTCCTTTAGTTCAAAGTATGGATAACTTATACGGCTGATTAACGACGTTGTCGGTCCACTTCAACGAAGAGACTATGTCGGACTGTCTGCAACTTTGTAAATCACCCGTAGGAGGTAGCTACCTCATCAGTTTCACTGCCTTTCGGTCTTGGCTCAAGGTTTCGCCTTAGGGGAAGTTTGAGATACTCACCCCTCCCCAACGTCATTGTGAGTATTTCCGGTTCTTGTGCAACGCAGTCAGATGTACAGATTCAGTAGATTCAGATAAACAAAGTTCACAGAAAGCAACGCTTATGTCTCACTGAGTAAAAACTAGTGGAGCGTGTATACTCATTGTCACAGACAGCAAATATCAGAGGTTCATACTAATGTTAAACTGCCACACAACCATGAAGAAAAAAGCAAACTCTCTATAAGAAGAAAGAAAAGGATACGAGAAGAGACCTGACTACTAAAAACTGACTACGTCTATATTCAAACATACGAAATCAAGGAGCCTACACTTTGCAAGCGTATATATCGGCCGGACCATTGTGTTTTTCTGTAAATTCTACGCTTTATTGGCCCAGCGGTCCTTCGTGTGATGAGAATGTCCGTGTGTGTATTTGGTACCAAGGAGTAAACACGAAATCCACCAGTACTCGCCTCTGACTACCTTGTTCAAATTATTGAGGGGATGACTGTTTTAGATTTCGCAAAGAAAACTAACAGACAATGTGAGTCTGAAAAAATTAGCAAATATTGGGTGAAATTGAACAAAATTTATGAAGCTGAATTAAACAGCTAATCGTTTGATATTGTTTATAAAATCAGGTGAAACACAAACACAGTGATAATCAAATACGTCCGAAATGAAGATTCAAACTTCATAGCACCCACATGGATTCAACTTCAATTGAAAAGTGTCTGCTAATCAACGAGAACTTGGAATGAACGAAAATAAATCGAGCAAAAACGGTTGAATATCAAGTTTATAAGTATAAGCCGACAGCCTGAGATGGGATACGTTGATCTAGATCGCGGTACTTGTCAGTTCCGTTGAACGTCCCATCGTCACACATGGCTTTACTGGAACTTGTGGCTCTATAGTTTGGTACGTGACATTAAGGTTGACCGTGCGAAGCACATCCCAACCACTTCTGCCTCGAGTTCAGGAAAAAGCGAACAATTAGGCTCTAGCGTGTCAGCTTGAGAGCCTGCATTACTGGTCGTTTTCACCACTGTTCTGCATTTACGGTTCGTAGGAATATGAATTGCGTTAGTTGAAAACCAGGGCAATTTAAGATGTTTACAAAAAATCCTTTTTAATTGAGGAAAACCTTATCCATCCTGGTAAACAAAAGCGCTTATGGAAGAGGGCTGGTAAACGTCCAGTTACCTGTTTCGTGTCACCAACAAACCACACAAAAAACCGGGTTCATGGAGCTTTGTCATCTGTCACCGCTAGCCTGGCTAGCATTATTCTTTTCGAGCTGGACAACAGCGACACGTCCAGACGAGGGCGAAATTGATCGATCTGGGGATGAAGATGTTGTGCCATTTACATTACAACTTAAATTACTTGCATTACAATCGAAACCAACGTAAACCGACAGCCTGAGATGGACGGGTTGCGGTTAACCAGGAAGCGTTATACAACTGGTTTAGCCTTACCAATGTTGCCACAGTGATGCTCATAAGATCGGTGATTAAACGAGTAGAAGTTTCGATTTGGCACACGAAGAAAGTTTGTTTGGGTCTAGTTCAACCTATCCCAACCTATATCAAAAACCCAAACCTCTCAAGGCACAACGTCGGGTTGAGCGAACAGTTTAAGTAAAGAAACGTAAACCATGAGGCAGTTACTGTTACACAATATGCACACTGGACCATACGTAGATTGGATACTACCAGACCGTCCAAATCTGTCTAGACGGTAATCGAGGTAAAGTGTTGGAGCGCCAAACACAGGATAACAAGTTCGAGCCCGGTTACTGTGACTTCTGACGAGGTCTGAGCAGCCTGAAAGTATCCAACCCACTTACGTACCATAGAGCAGCGAATACTATGTGATGTGAAAGTTAGAAAGTAAACTTTAAACAACATACTGAATTATCACCTGTGTTCTTCACACCGAGAGTGGCCCTTGCACCGTGCCATCCACCGGGATCTCGACTTTGACACAAAAGTCCGTTCGCATCAATAGCCATCGCTTCCGTTCGATCGTAGGCATTCAATTTGAGTGTCTGCCGAACACCTGCAGTAGAGTGAGCATGCTTTCCCTACACACAAGTTAGTATTATGATTGTCTTCAAAGGGAGACTTGCGTGTTTATTAGTCTGTAAGTCCTTCAGCGTCTCGTAAACGATTTGAAGAACCGGAAGACAGAAAGCCCCAGTCTTTCCACTACCAGTCTCGGCAGCCATGAGTACATCGCCTCCGCCAAGTATAAGTGGAACAGCTTCCCCTTGAATATCCGTCGGAAGAATCCAATCCATTTCTTGAACTGCCTTTGACAATTCAGGCATAACTCCCATTTCTTCACATAAAAAGGATTGCGAAAATATTATGGGTGCTCAGTTCGAATGATATATGCACTGCATATTAGTGATATATACGTGTATATAACGTTGAAACCCACGAAAACCTACCTAACTGATTAAATATATTAATTAGAGACCAAAGGCTTCAAACGTCAAGGCAAATCAAATTGGCAAATGCGTCCCAACTAAGTAAACTGACGTGTGTTGGACGCGGCCCCATCTATGTCGACAATAACAGTTCGTTCCAGCATATGATGAACGTGCACCGAAACTGATCTTAACTACCGATATTGTGAGAAAGCCCAGTACTTTCTCAAGCAGACCTCACCAAATGTGTGAAACCATCCGAGCAAGTAACAACCACTCTTCGCACCAATTCACAGGAAATGCCTGATCAAAATATAAGCATTTCAGAGTTGGCATTGCGGTCCCGGTTTATGAACTATAAGGCACCGGTATTCATGTGTGGATTGGCTGGAAAAGGCCAGATAACCGGGACTCAAACCAACTGTTGTATGACTGACAGTCGGTGTCGTTTTCACGGGACTATTTATATCTCACTAAGATGTTTCGTTCGCAGCTATAATGCTCAGAAACGCCAGTGGTAACATTCATTGAAGTCACTGATAAAACAACTATCATCGGAACCACAGGCACGCAAAAAGATCCCCTCATTCCAGGAGCTCTTTCGTCATAAACTCAGCCTGGAAGCAGCTCATTGCATTTTCCGCCTTTGCCCCATAAGAGGTTTGTTGTCATACGATAGGCTATGCCTCTTCCGAACCAAGTTCTCAGAATAACACTTCCTGTGTCTCAGCGGTATTTGCCTGTGCGCAGATACCAGTTTAAGTTATCCCAAGGAATTTCTGGTATTGTTTTATACCCAATGGGCTATCCAAACCAAACGTATCACACTGAGGCAGTAGAGTGGAAGGTCGAGGCAAAACGTAGTACTGGAATCCAAACATTGTACGTGCTGTACAATAGCAGACCTCCAAATCGAATTGTGCCACCACATGCCGATTGTGGAAACGGAGAGGTGGTCATAATCACCCAAATTGGAATGCACCTTTGTCCGGGCCAGACCTATCAGTCCCAGCACCCGCGTGTGTTTCACATGTGGTCCACTAGCGCTGAACCGATCATGTCTACTAAGACACACCTCGTCAGCTTTGCTTATCAATCGACAGGTACACGTGAAGCGGTCAGCACTATCCACTAGTTGTACTTGCTATGTCTGTCCACCAGAACTGATCAGAGACCACGAGTATAAACCCACACACTATTTTTGGATTATAGTGTGGTATCACCGTCTCCTGTCTATATCATAATGTGCCAATGAAATCGGTCTACTTTGAACAAGAGGCATAGGGCACAACCAGTGGAATATCTTGAGACAACCTGAACGGAAATTGAAATACATAAAAGTATAAAGTGAACTCCATTCATAAATGACCGAACAATTACCTATAGAAAGAAACAGCGAACTTAAGTCCCGCACTTGTTAGAGCTTGCCAGTAGTGTATTTCCTTATCGGAACTGAAATGTAAACTTCGACCCACATAGTCATAAAGCAATGTTGTAAACCACTGAGCCACTGACCGATCAAAACAGGGTTATGCACTACTGACGACCTCTACTTTGCCAAGGCAAAAATCTCAGTCCAGGGCTCCAATTCGAGAGGAACTGGCTGAAAATTCCGCGTCAATGCGAGAACTGTAATCAACGGTTGGCGATATTCGAATTATATTGAATAAATCACCAACAGAGAAGTGTCATCTAGAAAACCTAAAGTGCAAAAGACGTGGATCACAGATCCAGACTGAGTACGTTCAGGCCATTCAAGTCTAGACGAGAGAATGTACGGTGATAGGAGCTCTATCAAACTACCACATGACTACCGTGCCTATAGTGTCATCTCGTTTGGCCCATGGCCTTTGTATACACTGGCGGAGTCACTATCGAACAGAACCGATCCCAATTTGATGTTACGGTAATGTACGCGCACTATAGAGTAAATTTAACGACTCTATCGTTAAAAATTATAAGGAGGTAATTGCAAGGGACGATCAAAATTCCAAACGGGTAGCTAACTTACCGGTTTCGAATGCCGTACCCATCAGAATATATTACGCGATAAGCAAGCGATGAGAACCAAATGTAGGCTGTAAAAGTAAACAAGCAGTCAATAAGGAATCGGTCACGCTGAAACCATCATTATCGTCATCATCATAGCAGCTAAGAGCCCGATTAGAAGGTGCTGTGGCTCGGGCTGCTGCTCACCTCAACAGTGACTTAAAATGTCCTAGAGAAGAACGTTACTAAGAAAGCTGAAAATTAATAAAAAGAAATGGGAGAATTGGACATGGTGAGGAGGCAGACATGTCATTGACTACGGCACACCGCCATCTTGGATAGTGTTTCTAAGCAGCGATTTGAGCGATCACGAGCACCCCAGCTAGGCACGCGACACCTACCCACTTTGCGCAAAGGGACTTCATATTTCGTGGTTTCACCCAACTGTTGGTGGTCTCAGTATATAACGCCCGATACGGTAAACGATCAGCTGGCATACGGAATAAGTGACCCAACAGTTGCAGGTTATGCAACTTGATTAGTTGACCAATTGATCGCGAATTCACAACGTTCCGGAATAAGCGCCACGTCGCTCACGCTATCAGACCAATTTATGTGAGCTGGTTTGCGGAGACAAGGATGGTCGAACAGTAAGTATGTTGACATCTTCATTGCAAACAGGCCAGTTTGCTGAGCTACACAGCAAAGCAGAGTGCACATAAACACCACGTACCCTTCCTTTCAGTGACAGCTGAACGTCTGTTCGATGCCATAGATAACACAGTTTGGCAAAAGCAACTCATACCTTTGCTCTCCTCGCTGATGTCCCATCAGCAATGGTACAACGTGACGAGATAGTGCTACACATATATGTGAAGCTGTCCACAGTCTCAAGAGGATTACCTGCAATAAAGAAGCTTGAAGTGGCACTTTACGGTTTGAAGGTGTGAAGCGTATTCCACACAAACCATCTCGGCCACTCACCTTGTTTAACATGGTGTTTACGTCGTCAGCAAAGAGGGTAAGTAAGAAAACATTATCCACACATTCCCAGTCCGTCAACCTAGCGCCAAGAGGCTCAACACCAAGCTCAGTGGATATCTCAAGCGCACCGTCCACAATGTCATCCATCATAAAATTGAACGGGAAAGAGTTGATCGGAAACCCTTGACGAACACCACAAGAGTGAGCATACAGTTATCTCAACAGATTCAAGTATTTCCCTAGAACTCCTCTGCGAAGAAAACAGTTCCAGAGAAGGTTACGAGCAACCGATTCGAAACCAACCTTTAGGTTTAAAAACACCACGACCGTCGGCTGCTTGTATTAGTGGGTATGGTTCAATATCCGTCACAAACCAAGAACGTGGTCAACGCATCCACTACCAGATCGGAGTCCTACGTGTTCTTCGCATGTCTGACTTCCTCTGGGCTTGGTGAACCGACGCAATATAAAGCCAGAGAGTAACTTGGATGCAACAGACACTAATGATGCCTCTATGGTTGGCACATAAAATTCGGGCCCCAATTTTGGAAGATGGGAATTATCGTTGGCAAATGCCAATCACTAGATACCTCTTCAGTTTCTCAAATCTTCCGGAGGAGTCTCGTCAGTTCTGATATCAACCTTTTTACGCCATCCTTCAAAAGAGAAAGAAGGTCTGGGTCGGAGGCCTTGTTACGCTTTAACAACTGAAGCTCCAGGACCACCTCTACTTCAAACAGAGAGTCGCCTGCAACGCAATAACTGATAATTCGGGTCTCGTCGTCAATATGTCCTGGATGAGGCCATCGAAACTGTTCTTCCAAACGGTTCTTCAAATCGGCGCGGTTGCCTGCCGATAAGGGAACCATCTATTCCGCATTTGGTCTCAATTACACTGATTCGACGACCAGTACAACCACGAATCAGGGAAAAGCCTTCTGCTATTCCCAAATAAAAAGGCACCTTGCACCTCTTTCGACTGTTCGGCCGAGTGGTGCTCACGGTCTTCGTGCAAGCTTTCAGTCGGCCTGCGTTTACGTTTTCGACGGTCGCCATCGTGTTCAGAAATGGGTGGAATCGTGCGACGTTTGTTCATGAGGTTTATTGACGTGACAGAAATCCAGTGATCTCGCAACCGAGCAGCTCTTTCGAAGCATACCTCTTTACAGCATGTTTCCATAGTTACCACGATTTGTTTCCAGTGTTCGTTGGATTCTTTCACCTGAGTCGAGCTGGGCAATTTGTTCAACAATGCTTCCGCGTAAGCGTTCTTCACACCCTCCTCGCTCGAATGCCAGCTAGGTATTCTGGATTTACGAGCATGTCCTGTGAGCAAATGACAAAACAAAAAGAGCACGCACAACAGAATCGTCCGGGCACAACAGAAGTAGCAGAAGAAAGTAACGAATGGGCATATAAAGTTGATAATACGTCATAGAACGGAAAAGCTGCCACAGGTTACTCAACATTAAAGGAATGAGAAGGAATTTTTTGTGGCCGTGCACATGCTTGCAACTTATTGTCGTTACTATACGGTAAACTTCCCAAAATGAATAAATCTGACGGTATAGCTTTGCTCATGGAATCTATGCATATCATTCAAAGTACAGAATAAGAATGAATGTAGTTTCAACAAATGGCCATGAATCCTGAGGGATCGCAAAGCTCAGATACGTGAGGTGTGGTCAAAATAAAAAGGCAAGATAAAACAACACATGGAATGCAAGATTATAGTTTCGTCACTCGCAAGAAGACCGCCACATCGTCGACAATTACATGTACTGCAAAGTGAATGCTGTCATTTCGCATGCAGTCACATATAAGCTGGACACTGTCAGGCCGGCCAGACCCGAACGGGAGGAGTCATAGCGACCAGTCTTCGAACTCTCGGCCACGTTAGCAGACGGATACCGTTACACACGAGCTACTATTAGTCAATGAAACAGAGGCGCCAGTGCTTTAGTCCGCTAAGACCAGACCTTCATCCATCGAAAGACCAGAAGGGAACAGGAAAGGGTGGACGCATCGTGGGGTTCCAGCAAATTTACCTCAAACGAGAATTGTATAATCGAAGGCGGACAAAGGATAGCGGAATATGAACGAAAATGTCATGCACCTAGTCCTTCGTCAAAATTATTCATCATCCATCACGTTGTCTACTTTCCATTGCAGCTATATGGCTTGTTTACAGGTTGAATAAAGCCCATCGTTCTGGCAACTCATGTTTCTCTTAGTAACAGCCCATTGAATGCACGTTTCGTATCATCACAATTTATTTAACTTGTAGAATGGCTGATCTTATCTTGCATCCTGGTCGTTTCGACGCCGATCCTCACTCACCTACATCGACCGATCAGTGGCTTCACTGGGGGAAGACATTCGAGAACTTCCTTTCTGCTGCTAAATCGCTTGAAATAGACGCATTGGCTACTCTCGTTAATTATGTCAGTTCATCCGCATACAAACAAACCGCGGAATGTGACTCCTACAAAACAGCCACATGTACACTCCAGAATCTCTACATTCAACCAAAGAATATAACCTGTGCTCGACATGCCCTATCCATAGCTAAACGGGAGAATGGGCGAAGTCCGAGTGAATTCTTTCAGAAACTCACAACGTTGGCCTCGGACTGTGATTTCCAAACAGACTGTGCTGAATTGTACCGTGAAGAATTTATACGTGTTTCATTCAGTCGTAGTTTGAATTCTCATTCTATTCGTCAGCGACTACCCATCTATAAATTATTGGACCTCGCTTCAGCCCTCGATTTAGCTAGACAATTGGAACTAGCCTAACAGCAATCACTCTCTTGCAATCAACAACTCTTCTGCACCGTGTCATCACAAGCTACTGAGTACCCCCAAACGCTCATCCTAAAGGCATATGACATCGAATGTACGGCAGTCACAGACAATCTTCTAAAACAGAACGGCTCTTTGTGCTATTTCTCTGGATTACTTCGGCATCCGCTAAAGCAGCGTCCAGCACGTGATGCTTTCTGCAAACGCTGTGGGAAGAAACGGCACTATGAACGGGTGTGTCAATCTTCTAAGACCATACATTCTGCTGTAGTATGGGTATCTGTATTATCGTCCATCCAGTTGCAGCGGCTCCCGCGTGGTGCCAGATGTTCTCGTTGAGATTCAGGTGAACGGTATTCGGTTACAGGCTCTAATTGACACAGGCAGTTCGGAAAACCATATATCTCCTCCTGTTGTTCGGACACATAAATGGCAAATCCATTCCTCCAGTCAAAGGATCACTATAGCATCTACTAGTTTATCCAGTTTCACACTCGGTCACCGTTTCGTTTTTATTCGTTTCAAACAACTGTCATATAAGTCTATCAAAATGTCACTTCTCAAGAACCTGTGTACGGATGTATTACTAGGACATGACTTTCTCAAAAGACCTTAATGCGTCGAAATACCTTTCTCCGGCTATGAGCCACCGTTATCACTTCAAAACATGCTTGATATTTCTGTTGCTCCGCCGTTTCTGTATCAACGCCTGTCGACTGACTGTCAGCCAGTGGTCACCGAATCCAGACGCCATTGGTTATCCGATGAACTCTTCATTAAGTACGAAATTGAAAAACCGTTGAACGCCGAGATTATTGAACCTTCCGCCTCACTTTGGAGAGCCTAGGTCCTGGTGACATCCAATGAACGGCAGAAGCGTCGAATGGTAGTGGACTACAGCCAGGCAATCAATCGATTCAATTAGCTTGACGCCTACCCCCTACCCCGGGTCGACGACCTTATTGAGAAAATCTCTCGTTATGGAGTATTCAGTACTGTTGACCTCCAGAATGTGTACTATCAGATACCCATCAAGACGGAAGAGATCTACACTGTTTTCGAAGCAGCTGGTCGTCTTCATAAATTCATCCGTATTCCCTTCAGCGTCACTCATGTTATGGCAGCGTACTAGCGACAATATCATCCAACGAGAGATTGATCGGCACCTTCGCCTACCTGGACAATCTGATTATCTGCGGCAATTCAAGCGAAGATCATAATCGTGATCTCACACAATTCTTCAACACCGCTCACAAGTGTGGAATCATTCGCAATGTTATGCGGAGACACAACATCAAATAGTTGGGTTATGAGCTCTCAAAGGGTGTCATTAAACCGGATCCGGAACGTCTCCGACCACTGAAAGAGCTGCAAGCCCCTTCAAACTTTAAAGCACGAGAGAGAGGGAGTTATTGATATGTTCGCTTATTACTCTCAGTGGATCTCAGTTTTCAGACAAAATCAGTGTACCGGTCAGAAATAAGACTTTCCCTCTTCTCGAAGAGGCTTCGGCTTCGTTTACCAATCTTAAGAAAGAAATTCAAGATTCAATGATTATTACTACTGAACCCGGAGTGCCCATGACAGTTGAAACTGACGCATCAGACACCGACATCACAGCAGCGTTAAACCAGAATGGACGACCAGTTGCATTTTTCTATAGAACTCTGACACCGTCCGAATGTAAGCACTCTTCTGTCGACAAAGAAGCCTACGCCATTATGAAAAGCTCAAAGAAATGGCGGTATTTCCTTCCAGGTCGCCACTTTACGCGCACCACGGATCAGCGCTACGTATCCTCTGTGTTAGATCAAAAACAGACAGGGCAAATAAAGAACAAGAAAATACAGTTTTGGTGACTGGAACTTTCCAACTTTCAACATGACATCCTTTACCGTCCTGTCTCCATATATTCTGAGGAGTCGAGAGATGTAGCCCCTACGTCACAGTACTCATAGTTTGTGCTCAATGACTCGCCGGATTTAGTTCTAGAGGGGATGAATGTTGTGCACTTGTCTCTTGTCCTTCGTCAACATTATTCATCACTTATGTTCTCTAGTTTGCATTGCAGTTATATGGCTTATTTACCAGTTGAATGAAGCCTATCGTTCTGGCAACTCATAGTTCTCCCTTAGTAAGGTGATTGAACGTACGTTTCGAATCATGACAGCCTGAAAGCGCAATGATGCGAGTGGAAGGTCGAACTGTTTTTGAAAGTACTCAGCCCAGTGTCCTTAGAGTCAGTGTAGGTTCTGACGTGGCTCACCACTGGCTCCGCAGATTACATGGCTCACACCCGGCTTCCTGCTACCAGTTGCCCGACAGAGTATAAGCAACACGATCATCAGAAACAGGACAATAAAAGATGTCATATTGGAAGTTGGAAAGTTCCAGTCGCCAAAGCTGTATTGTCTCGTTCTTTATTTGCCTTGTCTGTTATTGATCGAACATAAAGGATACGCAGCTCTAACTGTGGTGCGTGTAAAATAGCGACCTGGAAGAAAATCCGCCAATTCTTTCAGCTCACCATCATAACGTAGGTTTCTTTGTCGACGGAAGAATGCTTACATTCGGACGGTGTTCGAGTTCTGGAGGAAAATGCAGTTGTTGATTGTAAGAGAGTGATTGCTGTTAGGCTAGTTCCAATTGTCTAGCTAAATCGAGGGCTGAAGCGAGGTCCAATAATTTATAGATGGGTAGTCGCTGACGAATAGAATGAGAATTCAAACTACGACTGAATGAAACACGTATAAATTCTTCACGGTACAATTCAGCACAGTCTGTTTGGAAATCACAGTCCGAGGCCAACGTTGTGAGTTTCTGAAAGAATTCACTCGGACTTCGCCCATTCTCCCGTTTAGCTATGGATAGGGCATGTCGAGCACAGGTTATATTCTTTGGTTGAATGTAGAGATTCTGGAGTGTACATGTGGCTGTTTTGTAGGAGTCACATTCCGCGGTTTGTTTGTATGCGGATGAACTGACATAATTAACGAGAGTAGCCAATGCGTCTATTTCAAGCGATTTAGCAGCAGAAAGGAAGTTCTCGAATGTCTTCCCCCAGTGAAGCCACTGATCGGTCGATGTAGGTGAGTGAGGATCGGCGTCGAAACGACCAGGATGCAAGATAAGATCAGCCATTCTACAAGTTAAATAAATTGTGATGATACGAAACGTGCATTCAATGGGCTGTTACTAAGAGAAACATGAGTTGCCAGAACGATGGGCTTTATTCAACCTGTAAACAAGCCATATAGCTGCAATGGAAAGTAGACAACGTGATGGATGATGAATAATGTCGACGAAGGACGAGATACAAATGGATAACAGTGAGGCAACATGCGTCACGCTGTGGCACCACCAAAGACCTTACGTGGCATATTATAAGAGACGCGAATGCTAACCGTAAATTCCCCACGCTCCCATAGTACTACCGCTCATTGCCCGCGACTGTTTATTGACCGAAATAACCTCGGCTATTTCATAATTAACCGTTGCGCAGAAGGTCGTACACTAATCTGCAACCTGAGTGTGCATCCGGTGGCGCTGACATAGCCCACCCGTTTACCCGGGTACCTGGAACGCTTGAGAAGATACCGAATGACAGCCTCACAAAATCTGCACTCGTCCACACACCACAGCAAGATGGTGATTCAAGCCACTGTTACTGTAAACATTAAAAGTTACCGCGCTGCCACCCTCAGAGTGAACAAATTTGTGACAAGTTTGCCTCTGGAAGGCTCTACCAAGAGTAAATGAGAGTTCAAACCGAAGAGCCATTCAAGGAACAGCTTGAAGGTTGGCTACTACGAAAGTGGCTTTTGTCTGCTAACAACTCAACACTCTCAGCGCACTTTTCGAGATTTTTACTTTACCATCCAAACGATTAGAAATCACTAATTGGCCATTAGGAACATCACAATGGACAAATGCGTTTTTGGTTACTCGCCACCAGCTCTAATACACGACGCTCATATGGGAAGGAACAGTCTGAGTGACTCGAAAAAAACAAGTAACGAGCTGTCATGAGCCATCACTTACTCCACGACCGACCAAATTTCCAAGGTTTCAGTTGCGTCGCGATTGAGACTTGTATCAGTGTTGCTGCCGTTTATAACTATAATGTGATTGGAGAGATTACTTGATGGTATCAGTCCACATAAGCATCGGGCATTTGGATGGACGGTATATAATCAAGAAGGAGTTTTTAGTTCGATGTTTCGTTGTTTCTTCTACTTAAACCTAGACTGTTCGCTGTTTCCATCTCAACTACATTCACAGACAACGCTATAATCGTCATCCCGAATTTATTACTGATCCCTAATCACACAAACTCCATGCATCATCAAGTTTCCGTCCATGTTAAAATCGCAGCGTGTCCGTAAGGATGCGGTTGGCCCTCGTTCACAAACACTCTCGAATGCTTTTCCCAAAAGGCAACTGAACTGTGATCTTAACAAGCATCTAAACAAACAAACGCACTAGGAACAATGTACCAATGGACTGGAAATATAATGGAAATTAGGTGGAAGTCGGAACCAGAAGCTTTTGGGTCTGTGTAGAATCGCAAGTTAATCAGTAATGGGAGAGATAAGAACGGTATCTGACCTATGGCCATAAATAAGGGTCAAGGCGAGTCTTTAGAGTGGATATAAAATTACCGGACACATTGTGATGAGGAAGACAACATGCTCCTGGGATATTCCAAGCTTTGCGAATACACAATGGGCAACTGCTTTATCAGCAACCAAGCCTGTTAAGCTGGACCTCCAGTTTGAGAGAGTGACCCCTCAATGTGGTCCAATTTCCCTTATTGAGAATCAATTGACACCGGTGATAGAGACTTCAGAATCATGAAGGTGGGCACCAATTCAAATCCTAGCCGACGATACTCTGATAGTACAGGCTCAGTAACGCCAGTCTTTCGTCATACGGATTAGTTTTTGGGTCCCAAACCGCCTCAACGGTACAAAGTTGCACAGCCTCCGACATCAGCTTGTTCTTCATGTGGTGTAATCAATCAATCGTAGACGGAACCATTCTGAAGAAAGGATCGCTCTATATATGAAATCGGAAAAAACTGTTGAAAGATGGAAACAATGAAGAACGAATTGGCGGGACAAACGTCTGAGTAATGTACCCTTTCTTGTATTGAATTTTTTCATGAACTTACAACTCTCGACAAAAGCTGTCTGAAGGGGGTAACTGTCAAGGTAACATGTACATTCCGTACGTCGACAAGATAATTTCAAGGCCTGGAAACGCTGCGAACCAGAGCGCTAACGCAGGCGATACAAAACTTTACGGCCTCACCTTCTGAGGTACAAACTATTCTCCAATCACTGGACCCTTCAAAATCTTCGGAGCCAGACGGTATTCATACTACCGTGACTCGTACCTTGGCTGGGTTTTTGGCGTGACCAACAGGCAAACTAATCAACATGTCCATGAACCAAGAGAGTATTGCTGCGGATTGGAAAGTAGTTACTGTGGTGGCCATTTACAAGGGGGGCGCGGAGAAGAAAATCAAGCTATCGTCGCACTGGGCTAACCTGCGACACGTTGAAAATATGTGGGAGGCTCACCAGGAGTCGCTACGCTAATTTTCGTTCTAATAACAACCTCCTGAAAGCTAAACGGTACGGCTTTGTGAAAGAGGTCGTGTTCATTAAATCCCATCGAATTCTTAAAGGAGATGACCAACAAGCTAAACAAGGGAGAGGAGGGTAAATTTTGTTACCTCGACTTTTGCACAACATTTGACTTGGATAATCGTTGATTGCTTTTCGAAAAACCCAAGTACTACTCCAGAACGCAGTCCTCGAATGAGCTGAAGACTTTTTATCAGACACGATAGTCACAGTCAGTTAGAGAAGAATTATCGAGTATTCAGAGAGTTTTAGCACGGTCCACAAGGCTCTGTGCGACGACTTGGCAGGTCAACTAAATGCGCCCTGCTACATGCTCGCCAACGATGTTAAGCCTATTGGCAATATCAATTGGTCGAGCCTTTAAGAGGATTTGACTAAACTGGCCGTATGTTTGGAGGAATGGGACCTCTCACCAAACAATGACAAAATGCGTCCATTTTACTACCTCCGTAAACAGGGAATTCCAGAGGTGAATGGCAGACGAAACCAAGGACTCTGGGATCCGTTCTTGTGACGACTTCCAACCTGAGACTCAATGTGCATTTTGCCGCGAAAAAAATGCCAAAGTGGCCATGTTTCAACTCAGAAAGACAAACTCCCCCATGGATTCAAAAGTAGTCATGCCACTGTATAAAGCGCTTGTGAGACCTCATCTGGAATGTCACGTGCAGGCGTGGAACTCACACACCAAAAGGGAAATGAAATGCCCGGATAAGTTCCAAACATTAGTCATTAGGATGGTTCGTGGTATGAAAAGTATGGGCTACGTAACCAGACTCAAAAAGTTCAAATGTTAATTTCGGGGAGGTAGACGACTTCATGGGGACCTAATCGAGGTGTGTAAAGTTTTACATCACGTACCCAACGTCGTACCACGAGCTCTGTTCTCAGCCAGGAGAATATTTAACCTAATGAGTCACTCGTTGTCTCAAGGCAAGCCACGTGCCCATACGTCTGCCGGCTTAATTCCTCACGAACACGATCAGCAGCCCGTGGAACAAGATATCTGGGTCTGCGGTCCAGGTCACTTTAGTCGACTCCTTCAAGAGAAAGCTGGTCCAGAAATGAGGTCGTCTACTCCAACATACTATAACCATTGCATGCATGGAGGTCTGCTTGTTCGAAATATGTGCAGTTTGCTGTCTGTCAGACTGCATATTTGCGGATGTTTGCGAATACGTGCGTATGCCCTAACCCTGACCTTTTCTGCTACCTTGGCGTGGTGGTCAGGCTTGCGTGCTGTTTCGATCCTGAGGGCTGTGCTGACTGTGACTTCGGTCCTTACGGGTTCAACCTTGTCAGATTGGCCGATGGGGAGCAGCCAGACGAAAAGCAGTTGCGCGAGTGTCTGTGGATTTCTATCCATTCCTTTCTTCGGCTTTGTTGGTGCATTGGATGATGAATTTTCTGCCTGGCTTTTCATAGTCCAATGAGAACTTTGCTTTTAATCCCTATCTTCTTTAGGTTGCACTAACCTGCACTCCTATACTGCAACGCTTCATGTATTACACTTCAAAAATCTTTCTACTCAGTGTAGATCTCGTCATTGTAGCCTCTCTCTGTTTAGTTTCCGAGAGATAGGGGTTTCCTTTCCTTATTAGCCAATCAAGTGGCTAACCAGCATTGGCCGGCTGGAC
>QNGE01002271.1:0-11908 GCA_008508345.1 Paragonimus westermani | reverse complement strand
GGTGTAAATTTGTTGGTCCATGAACTACGAAAATTCGTCCCCATCGCTTGCTTTCCCCATTTTCCCCACTAACCTGACACTTGTTCCCACTACCTCACCCACCCCATTTTGTTTTATTCGACTAATGTGTCACTAAATGTCCGCCGCGCGAGTGGCCATTCTTGTCCTGGTCCGCTGACGTGTCGGTTCACCTTTGACCTTGTTGGTCCTGTTGAGAAGCTGTTGATTTTGCTGGACGAGACTATCGTCGCGAACGATTGAGGTTTGTTTTTTGTAATTATTGATGCATTCCGTTAATAGTAACGTAGAAATTGTTGGATCCAATCTTGTTCTCATTTTGGGGATCCGTTTTTGGGCTACGCGTAACTCAACGATCAGACGTGAATCGTTACAAGCGTTGTTGACCGCTATTGATTCCCCGTATCCCAGCCATCGTGGATGGTGTTCTCGGATTCATTTTGAAAGCTTTCTTGACTTTTAACTAATTTAACCTGCTCCATAGAAACAAGTGAAGAGTAGATACACATGGATGAGGTCTGAAATGCCAGTCTATCTTCGTTAAAAACGTGAGAATGGAGGAAGTGGAGACTTGAACACGGAGCTCAGCACTAGCATAGGTCCTGGTGATTGCCTGGATGAGTCTATTTGTCAACCATTCTGCGGCACTATCACCTTTGAAGGGCACTCCAGTGAACAAGGGTATCTTTCTTTCCCCATGCATTTCAGGTTTAGGTGATAGTTTGATCATATGGTTACCTCTTGTCCGGTTATTCTGACCACTGATATTGTGCATAACTCACCTTCTGTGTCAGAAGAATCGCTCAGGCTCCGCGGACGGCTCTCCGCCGGACGTTTGCGAGCAAATCTGCTGAGCACTAATGGCTGCAGAATTCACCATCCCAACCGTTAACATCGTCGGCGAGTTGGTTACTGAAGTAAGGGCCGCGGAGTTCCGTAACTTCAAGTTGGAGGTCAGCCAAACGTACCACGTGCGTTAACATGCTCGCTACAGGGAAGAACAAGATCTATCTCATTTAGACTTCCACCTCATCACTAAACCATGCGAGGTGGACGCAATTCGGATCAGAGTTCCGGTGGACGCTAGCAACCGAGCAGTTCTGCTCCAAGCCAATCTGCAGCGTCAAAATTAACTGACCATCAAACCGACTAGGAACTTCCACTCAGCTCATCTGACAATAATCTTAAAGCCTTTAAAGGTAACGACATCGCTTTCAACTGAAACCCTTGCTACCCCCATAGGACATCGCGATTATATCACTGACATTAGAAAAGTGAATGTGGGAGCCGCATCATAAGTGCAGCTGAAAAAGTGTGGAAGCAAGCTCTAGCTCTAGCCCTATACGAAACGCCACATACAAGGGAGAGCCAGGCGGACTGTCTCCCGGTTATCTGATACAGAGAAAACAGAGCTTACAGAAACGTTGGAATTTGGTGCAGAACATTGGTAAGGACAGATCGTCATGATCATTCTCTCAGTCCCGAGAATCCATTGGTAACTGTCCCAGCCTGTTTCCAAGTATCGAAGAATGACCCAAAACGGCCTGTCTACATTGATATCGCTCCTAGTGTCGCACTTCGTAGATGATGACGAAACTTGCCTGGCCACAAGCCCTCTGACGAATCGGTCGCGATATAAAATTAGCTCATCAGTCTGAGTGATTTGCCTCATTAAAGTAAGTTGACATCAACGTTTCGAGGTGAAAAGCAACGCGAGTCCGCCGCCTTACGCCACCACCCAATGTTTTAGTGGCACACTTCATTAGGTGGTTGTCGCTTAAGAGAATCCCGGCACATTGGTCTCTCGTACACTATTGAGCTCGCTTAGCGTCGCAGTGAATGTGTAAAGTGCTACCAGCACCTTCGCGTTGCTCATGAGAAAATTTGGTCTTCATTGCTTTAAACTACTGTACTGCGGCTTCTGTCTACAACCTTAAAATGGTTCTAGGACCTGGTCGCATTTATTCCGAGGAAACAGACTGCTCCTTAAGACACTGTGACCTTCAGAGCCACCAAGGCCATTCGGCGCCTCCATGAGATGTCCTAAGGTGCTAGACAATCAGCTCCGAATATATCTACTTCGAAGTTCCGTGGACCCAAAGTTGACCGTATTCTCGTATTCACTTCCCTCACACATGCAAACCGTGGGTGAAATTCCATGTGACATGCGGCTTGTGGTAGTTTACTGCGAGACCACTCTCTCTAATCGAAGGTCAAACAGCCGGTTACAGTGGCGACACGGCCTTTCCTCAGCGCGACTCCATAATTTGTGCAATACATTCCCTGACTGTGAACTCCGCTGACTCTATTTCCGTCTACAAGGTTGCCTCAGTAATTACACGTTAGCGTTTTTTAGATGATGCACCTGTTTTGCGCGTTTCAAAAACGGTTGCTGCTTCATGATTGTACCTTCGGGGGTACGGAATCCCCAGATGCCTAGTCTTCTAATTCCGCTCAATGAACTCTATTACTGGTTATCTAACGGTTTGGCCAATCCGTTAGCAAAAAAGCACGTGCGCCATTGCTTTGGAAGAACATGACCCTGATTGCAATGTGGAGTATTCGCTGGATAACCGTCTACCTCGTCAGCCAGTGTAATTGCTGGAAACCCCTTATTTTTGGGCTGTCTTCACTAGCAAGGAGGGCCAACCGGTTACCACAACTGATCGAGTCATTTTAGTCGCTGTTCTCCTGCATGGGCGTCAAAATCTACAGTGTCGCACCGGGTCGAGCTAACTGAATGTAGTTTGTCAAGGCGGGATGTGCACACGCGAAGCTGTCAGCAGGTTGTTAACATTGTAATAAACGGTTGACCCTTCAAAAAATGATGAAAACGCGACGTTAATTCTTTTCCGACAAGCGATGGAGTCGTGCGTACTGTCGTCTTGTTGCGGTTGAAGTTATCTCATTTCTCAATTATAGTGCGTAATGAGTTGAGGTACTGAAAAAAACGTGAAATCGTGGAAGATTGAGAAATACTCTACAGTTTGTTTTATCAGATATTGGATGGATACGTTAAACTTTTTAATTTTGTGAGTGCGTGATTTTGAGAAAAAATCACTTACGACAGAAGTGTTAAAAGTGTCGTCATTATTTTGCTGCGTGTCAAAAAGAAACGTGATAGTAGAATACCAGTACCGATTTACGTTTACACAACTGTTTCCACTTTGAACAGGGTGGAAAGTGGATGCAGGTGCACCCGTATTCTAAGTGACGCGAATTCTGTGGGAATATCTCCGCAAATTGTGGAAGGCTCAACCATCTACATCCAGCACCACCATACGTCAGTTCACTATGCTGAGTTGAGTACGGGATAGGTGGGAAACAAGACGCTCACAACTCTTGACATTCCAGGAGTGTAAAAAGTGGAACTGTCGACGAGAAGCCATAGAGGATGCGTCTTAAATAGCACCTCATAAACGACCCCGCAAAACCGTTGGTTGAAGTAAGCCCCATTCTCCGAGAAACAGTGCGTTACGGCACGTGTTAAATGATTATCAAACGCTACGCAACAAAAAGAGCGGTTGAGAGCAAACGGACTGCCGAGGCTGCTGTTAATACCGGACTTCTAGTGGTTCGTTGAATGACGCCTAATTTATTCACATCCGACGACAGGCTGGGTCTAGAATGGTTGCGTCTGCAATGCGGTGATTGTTTATAAGCTCTGAGCCCGCTGAAGAACCGATTCGGATTCGAAGAGGAAGAGGCCCACAAAAGCGAGTTTCTTATTACTGAGGTACCAAAGTACATGAAAAATATTCATGCGGTAAAATATCGCAACAACTCTCGATATTAAGTCCACCAAACTTACAAGTTCCGGGGCCAGCAATTCACGTGATTACGACCAGCTACGATACTCACGTAATATTGGAGCGATAAGGCGCAAGAAAGAAACCAGGGTACACATAGACCAGGTACAGAAGTGAAGAGGGAAGACGAATAGGATGCACGAGAACGATCTCCGACAAATGAGCAATATCAAGCATTAGTAATACACCGAGATCAACGTTCGTTGGGGGAAGGATTTGTCACACACGCAATTTGAATGGTCGTGTCGGCCTTTGCAAGAAAGACTCGCAATCACTACATCGAATGTGAGTGAAAGAAGTATCAATCAAAGAGGAATAAATGAAGACAAGGAGCGTGGTGACCGAGTTTCAACCAAAGTGTGACAGTCGCTAGACACTTAAAGCAGGTAGCTGTTTCAGCGGTCTGCAAGTTCATGCACACAAAGTTTCACAGTCATTGTTGAAATAGCTGCTTGCGTTATGTGTTAAATGATCGTTATGTGCTCAAAGAAATTTGGTGACCACGGTCCCCGTTTTCATTTATTTCCTCCTCGCTGATTTTTCTTCATGCATTGGGATTCTTCTTGGCAGTGAATACGAGCCCCTCTCGCAAAAATTGGCACTGTAACAGTAACGACACCAACCAAACTGCGCGCCTAACAACCTGTGCTGATTAACTTCCCGAAGAACGATGAGCTTTCAGAATCTTCGGACTTCTTTGGTGCCGAAGTCCCTGGCATGGTCGCCAATTACGTAATATTCCACAGTGGGGAACTCACGTGAGCGATAGTAATTCACTGGGCAAGGGACGGAATGTCCACATGCTAAAAAGGGATCGTACGAGAGTTAGTCACAGAACTGGTGAGTTGGAAGCCGTATTCACAACCACCCAATGAAGCACACAAGTCCGTAGAAAAGGTGTATTCAGCAAGACATGCAAGAACAGGGGCACGACAGTGTAAAGTGTTATACGGTATACAAGTCAGCAAAACAAGCGTCTTACAATTATGCGTTGTTTCCTTCTGTTGGTTCTTCCTGCGTCTTGTCCAAGTACGTGGCCGCCGCGAGACCTGGAAGGGGGAGGGAAAAAGCACAGATTGTTAGGCGCGCAGTTTGGTTGGTGTCGTTACTGTTACAGCACGTCCATTTGAGTTACGCGCGTGACAGGTCCCTTTTTGCCGCGAATGGTAATCTTGATTTGTTACAAAATCTTAATATGGTTTACTTGTGAAAACTTGTTCCCACGTTGTCTTCCCTTCACTCTCCATTTCTGGACCTTCGTTTCTATGTACCCTGGCTTTGTTTGCGTTTGATCGCTCCGCCATTGCGTGGCTGTTGCATTTGATCATATTTACGTGAACCGTCAATCTCGGAGCTTGTATGTTTGGCAGGTTCAATGTCGAGGATTGTCGTTATTTACCTCCATCTGGGTTATAGTTTTCTTGTACATTAACACATTATTGATTAAAAAACTCGTCCATGCGACAGTCTCTCCTTCTGGATCTCAATCAGTTGCTTGACTGCCTCAGGATTTATTAATGCTCGTTACTTACGGATGTCCCTATTCCCAATCCAGCCTATTGATAGACGTTGCGAGTGCAATAAGAATGGCTCGAATAACCACCGGGCGTCCGGGCTCAACAGTCACAGCGGGTATGCTGCCAGTGTATGGGGTGATAAGCTTCTGAGTGAACGGGGGAAAGGAGTTGCCGGGTGCAATTTCATAGTGGCTGTCAAAGCGGCAACAGGAAAAAGGGAGTTTTCTAAGGGTGCCAACGAGAGTTGATATTTATCTGTATGCATGTGTTGTACGTATGCTATCCATCCGTTTGACATCGGATATGTTGATCCGAAACCCTTGCCGTTTCATTCGAGTGTGCAATGTTCTGTACGTGGTGGATTTTTTACTTCCCCGGGCAATAACCTAATGGACAACGGCTGATTTCTTGGTTGCTGTTGACTACGTTATTAGTAGATCGGTGGCCTGAAGTGAACAAAGCTGCCGGAAGACAGTTCGGTTATTCAAGTGTTGCGCTCCGGGAGTTTTTCTGGGTTTTTGCATGTGCGTCTTGCCTAGAAACCAACTATTGTGGTTGGCCCTAGTTCAGGCCAGAATTAACTTTCGCATTTTTACCTAGGGTGAGCATACACAGTTCACCGTTCACCTGACTGATTAATTTCTGCCGCGATTGCGTACGACGATAAAAAACGAACAGCTCTTAGAAAGGACATTATGCCATACCTACCTCCTACGTGTGACCCACTTTACTGCAAGTTGTTGTTGACTGATGGAGCGTGAACAAGCTGGGTTGGATCGTAGGAGTTAGTAGACACATTTACTCACCGGACGCGAAGTAGACGTTACTCGCATTTAGTGGACAGCAGTGATCGCCAGGTGTACGAAATAACCTGTCTGAATGTCCTGCGAGAAAGTGCGTACTTTGTTGCTGTTGCGCATTGTTCTGACTACCATCATGTTCCATTTTTATTTTACAAACTATATAAACTCGTTGGACACCAGTTCGTGCGGGGACACTTTGCTGTCGGTCGTTTTGAAACTCATCCCCATTAAACCAACACTCAGCACCAACAATTTATCGCCTCACTGGGGTCTGGCAGACGACCAATGCAGGCGTTTGCCACTTCCAATGTGAGACAGCCATTTTGCTAACAGCGTCAGATCCCCAAAAGTGGATCATTTAACGTTCAATGTGTGATGCTGAATCACGTTGGGATTCTGGGCACGAATGTTTGGCACAGGAATGAAGTTTGATTCACCGGGCGAGGAGTTTATGACGGGCCATGCGCGACGGCGCTGTCGTGGAGACGAAAGTAACTGGTTAGTAGGAGGCACGAACAAAACAGAGTGGCAAGCTATGTCTCTTTCAGGTTGCTGGATAAAGACGCATGATATGTATATGGAGACCGGGAGGTAACACAGATTGCAGGTCGATAATAAACACTGCTCGACCCTCATGCCTCATGTGTGGAACGTTGAAGAGAAGGCGGGTGTTAGTTGGTCAGCAATGAACAAAACGGCCGACGTGTTGGGCGCCTCAAAGCAGTCAACTTTACTCCACCAGTATATCCGCAACTACTGCAAGACTACTTGAGTAAGACCATTGCCGATCGTGGATACGAAGCCGTGATACCTTCTGTTCTCAACATTTTCAGCAGCCGGGCAGATTGATACCCAGCGCTTTTTCGAGTATTGCAATTCACACAACTACGACCACGCTTCATTTCAACTCGCGAACCATGCTGAACGTTGTCACATGGTCCTCACAGTCAATGCGTCATGTGTCTGTAGCCAACTGATCAAACTAGGCTGACCCGTCAAAGCAACTGGATCTCTTCAGTGAAACCTGAGGAACAGTCAATATGAATGTTAATCGACTGTCTTCTTACAGGCGGTCATTTGGTCACGAATTTATGCGAAAATGTGTACAATTCTACATCCATTCTTTCGAGCTGCATGGTGACATCCGGGACCGAAGGTCAACGTGGGGCTAAACATTCATTGCCTGGAAATAATGCAACAGCCCAAAGTCAACCTGCCAGGGCCGTAACATAAAGGGTCTGAAGTTCTGAAAATCCTATCCCACGGCAAAAGACGCGGCGATGTTAGGTGGAAGACCTAGGTGGCCGCTTGTTAGGATATTCCGGAATATCCTTGCATTTCAGTGCTTACGCAAACAGAAGACATACGTACTTTGAATATGCAGTTTTCCAGCACTCCTACCATTATAACCGGTGAATGCAAGTGAGTGAATCAGACAGACCGATGCCACGAGTAAAGGCCTTGACCAACGACTTCACCCCATCCGTGAATTCTGCAAATGCCTCTGTTTTGAGCTCAACGTGGTACGATCGGGCCACGCTACCTAATCAAATTTACTTAACATTCAGTGTGAGTGAACGTTAGCCGTATTATCTAGGGTGTTGTTGCGCAAGTATGATAGCACAATGGTGGCTGCACCTCATTGGCACACCTGTTGTCAGCCCACGGTCATCGTTAGCAACATATGCGAATCAACGACGTGAGAAATTATCCGGCGACCACGCCTAGGTAACTTGAATATCGGCCACCCTCGGGAAGTGGGTGGACACTATGGGAGCGGATCACTGGCTGCACAATAACCTGGTTGCTTACGATGTTGTTAAACGAAGTGCACGGTGAAAGTGACAATGAGCCCATTTTCCACCCATGATTGTCGAGTACGCGTTATTAACCTTCATTGCGTATCACGTACGTTGCCAAAATAGACTGCGAGCCATCAACTTCTGACAATGGACCGACAGTTATCAACAGTGAAAACAAATTTACCCTCAACGTCTCAGGTGGCTTCAATGATCTCATTAGAGTTAAGATATGGCATTACGAATAATCTGTTTTCGGCTAACTTCCCTCGGGACAGTTACATTTCAATTCGCGACATCAAAGCTTTCAGGCGGACGGAAACAAAACCAACTTGTCACATCACCAGATCAAACAGCTAGATATCCAAAATGACTCCTGAATTGTGGAGCTGCATCAGATTACATTGATCAGGCACTGACCAAACTAGCAAGTCGCAGAATGAATGAGGCAACCAAAAGACAGTGGCACAAATGTGGATGGAATGCAAAATCAGTTACGCAGTCAGAATGACTGCTTCAGACACAACAGTCACCATGATCCACCCCTGTTACGCAACTCAGACCTAACAGTCGTTCCACCCTAAGTTGTTTGACGTAATCTGTGACCAGTTGGGATCTCAAATGCGGCACTTCGATGTCCATCTTATTCGCCTTAAACCTACCATCGCACAAATCGTCAGATAATTGTTCCCACAATGAGTGGCCGAAAACATACCGCTTGCCAAACCACATTTCACTTATATGCTGAGCTTGCTTACTATTCCCGGAACGTCTTCAGTTCCCTTCTGCCACGTTGCCTTTGTGCACATCTGAGTCTGAACGAAAAAATGAAGGCGACCAATGCCAACTCTTACTTCCGGGAACGTGCGAACTTCATCAATGATGACAGCCAAATCAGACTTAGGGTGTATTAATAAGTCTTTTGTAGCAGATACAACCAGACCATTGGAAATATTAGACACGAATTCGAGCTGGAGTGTATCATTTGTACCAAACCGTTAACAATTGACCACTGTCATGAAATTCGTGCTTTGTGACAATGGAATGAGCCAAGCTGGGTAGATCGGATGGAGTTGAACGGAAAGCAGAGGGGAATGGGCCCTATGGACCAGAAACATTGGAGTGAACTGTCTCATATATAGATGCATCACCAAAACCAGCGGAGCAAGAAATCAAGGGCAATTTCACAATCGCCTGAAAACAATTGATCCAGACAGAATGAGAAGGAGATAACTTCCACAAATCGAATCACACGTCGTTAGCGTTGCTGTTGGTGACCCGCTTGCAGCACCGCTTGATCAAGTCCAAAATCTGTTCAGCCGAACATGTGAACGAAACACAGGTGCAAATACGACGTACCTCTGGGATAGCCGGCCTGGCACACACACATGTGGTTACGTGCGCCAAGTGAACGGACTGCGTCTACGAATTGTCAGTCAAGACAGCCGAACAAACACTGGCCGAGCATCGGGTCATACAATCATAAGGACCATAGCCGGATGTGCATGCCGGTTCAGCGTTTGACGGTGGGAATGATGATACACCGTAGGGCCGATCATGCGTCCAAAGTGTTGTGGTAACAAGGATGGGGCGTACAAGCTTCGAACAGCGAACATCCGTGATACGTTCATTACCAGCATGGGCTACCCTGGAGTAAACGTGGGTCAGTTAAACGAAGATGCCAAGATTATTAGCTGAAGCAAGCAAACAGTCTGTTTCCGCAAACACTGCCTGAGGTGTCAAAGAATAAACTGGGTCACATGCACCTCGACCCTATAACACGGGCCAAAGAAGGTGAACGACATACAATGCCGGCAAATCCATATGGCTTTTCAATTCGACGCTCGCGGGTGTAAATCCCGGTTTGTTCGGCGAACTGTGGGGATCATACAGTTAAGAAGGTAAAGAGGAGAAAATATGGTGCATTAGCTGATGATCGGAGAGGTGAGGCAGCAAGATGACAAAAATATACTAAAGGCGAGTTTGAACAATGCAGCCAGTGGCGCTGACACCTGATGGAAAGTGTGTATTCCACGGTGAGTAGAAATCGAATAAGCTAGAATAGCCCTGTTCAGAAAAAGCGTCAGCCCGGTGAAACCGGAACGACTCTTGCATCCCTTCAGCCATGGCAGGTAGGCCTGATAAATCGTGCTGGCCAGAACAAAATATAGACCAAACTAGTGGTGCGTTCCTTATCCAATCCATAGACTATTTCAGCTAAGCGGATTCGCGTTGGCACCAGAAAGCATATTTTTTACAAGGTTGCGTATGAGTTGATGTTGTGACATGCAAGCGGACTCTTTTTACTTTGAATACCAAATGTGGGGCAATGCGGAGGCATTGGGAAACATGGTTCTTCCGGAATGAGGGTTCCAGCCCTGTAAAGGGAAACAACACAACCAAGCATGAGCCAAAGGCCTAGTAAGCCATCAACACGACTTACAAAAACGTAAACCTGAACGGTACCGACGACACAGCGGCATGCTGTCACGCAAATTAATTTTAATCCGTGCGTGCTCGCTGGTTTCGAATTCGCGTTACAATGTATCCGATGGTTCAAGGTTACTCCAGGGAATATGTCCAAATGCATCTTCAGGGTGGTTTACCATCACTTGGGATAGATGGCGCCGGAAAAGTGTCGAAATAAGTAGGCTTTGGCGAGGGAGGATGGGAATTTCCAAAATCTGGCGAACGATTGTGCAGGTTCCGCTTCAGATTTCCGTCGATTGCCGGAGATTGTCGAAAACTTGAAACTTCCGCAAATTGTTCGGTCAGGAGGAGGTTTTGTATGTCCACCCGTTGCAGAAGACTTCCTCGCACAACGAATGTTCATGGGATTAGGAAAAAGAACGCAATCTCGTGTGTTGAATAAGAAACCGTGACTCTACTATGACGAATAATGTTTGCATAGTTTTCCTGGCAAACACAATGCGATATTAATGTTTTCCGTCGGTTAATAAGGTGTGTGACGCTGTCAACTAGCCGTTGTGGTATTTCGTGATAACTGGGTAGCCGGCAGCTACTTCTATAACGATTGTCACGTAATAATCAGAAATCTGTGCGGAGTTTGACGTCAAGTTGCATTATAAGGCCGGTGTCTGAACAGAACTCCACGTTTCATAACACACGAAGTTGTTATGTGGTTGAGAAGTGGGGTTTGAGACGGGGGAAGGAAGAAGTGCATTGAATGGAGGTTTCGATGTGATTGTGCATGCTGTATGGGAGGATTTTCTCGCAGTTCTTTGTGGAGAGGTTCGTATGATAGCCATCAATCCGTTAATATCGGCTACCATCAATCACGGTTTGAAAGATCATAAGCCTCATAATCCTGACTACTAGGAGGACGAATAGGGTATTAAAAAATGGGCATATATATGTGGGGAAAATGTACATGTGGATTATAAACCTGTCTATTTTCGGCTTGCATTTTCTAGGTATAGTTCATACGAGGTCATTCTTCTGAATTTACTGGTAGACGCCAATGTTACATTTTCAACATTCGAGGTATACGTGCACAACAATGCACATAAATGAAATGATGTTGATTCTACTACGGTTTCTTGAACATGCAGTAAGTCGGATGCTAGATGGGAATGCGAGTGAATGATCGGGGTAGAACGAACCGTTTCGCGCAAGGTGTTTTCGCGGGGAGCGCAAAGTAGTCCTTGTTTTTAGACCATATGAGGAACAATGTTGTAAGTAGACGGTGAATGCTGTAGTGATGGTCTCCGAGTGTGTGTCAGTTCCAACTTTATTCATCGTAACCACTGTGGACCGGTACAGAGCTGTGATGGCGTTGTCTAGAGGTGGATGAATAACAGTATCCCAATAAGCAATTGGTAAATGATCGTTGAGGAATTTCCGACACAAGCACATCAGACCTGCGTAGATGGCAGTAAATAAGTGTACAACACTCAATCATAATAATATATTTCTCAGCGCATATGTGAGAAGCACGCTTG
>QNGE01002270.1:46859-120284 GCA_008508345.1 Paragonimus westermani | reverse complement strand
TGCTGCTACATCTCCGTATACATTAGGTGGAACGGAGCTACTCGTTGTAAACCAGCGACTAGTCTCCGATTTAACCGTTTCCGGTGACTTGCATCACTTTATGCCGGGACGCATATGTGCAGAAGGTGTTGTCAATAGCAGAGGACCGAACGAAGTTTCAGCAAATAGACACAAGGGACAACTACGCTTGATCGATTAAATGACGTCTAGATCCCTTAATCCTTGTGGGTTTTGGACATTTCAGGTTCACAGCCTCCTGAAAACACAAGTCTGGAATGCCTCGAAAGCCTATCTGGGTGGTGAGAAATTCTCCGTACGGTAAATTGGCACGCTGATCAGTCGCAGTGCTAACTCCATTGAAACAGTAGTTTCAAGCACATTCTATTAAATGTTCTTTCGATTTGACGAGTGACTTGGACAACATTAATCATGGTAATGAGTTGATATGTTCCATAGAAGTTGAGTTACTTTTCACGAATGTTCCGCCACACGAGACAATTGATTATATTTGTGAACTCATTGAAATGTGCCACATCACTTTGTTTATGCCTAGTGGTACTCTGAAGTAAGCCTTATTATTGTGTACTGAAGACATCACCTTCCGTTTTCTTGATCGGTGCTACCGCCAAATAGACGGGGTAGCCATGGGAAGTCCACTAGAGTCCATCTTAGCAGAATTTTTCATATTGAGGATTGCGAATCTGTCACATTACAAACGCTACGTCGATGATACACTATTATTCAATCGGTCCAAACGAGCAATAGATAACCTAGTGCAACGCTGAAATAGTTGCCACCCCAACCTGAAAGTAACGTGTGAATTTGAGACCGACAACTGTTTGCCGTTTCTAGACATACTCATCAGTCGCCGGGAAGATGGCATTATTAAAAGAGCTGTTTATAGGAAATCCACAAGACCTGGTCAATACCTCAACTTTAGTAGTTTCACACCGGTTCATCACAAACGCGCACTAGGGACTACAATATTCACACGCGCAAGAAGAATCTGCACACAGGACAGTCTGGTGGAGAAACTAGGGTTGATCACGTCCGCACTACAATCGAATGTCTATCCGAAACGTTTCATAGAAAGACAGTAGACCGAAACCGCCATTCCAACAGGTGGTCACTGTGAAAAAGAAGGTTTATATAGAGTTGTCTTTTAAAGGTTATTACAATATGCATCAAAAAACACAAAGACTGGTGAGTTCGATTAAACGGACATTCAGCGCAGCCGAATTTCGTGTATTGGCGCGAACCCAGAAAAATGCCTGTTCCTTCAATCAAAGGAGATCAGCCTGTCGGCGCCATCTCACAGTGTGTCTACCAATTTACATGTAACTGTGGAGAAAGTTACATAGGCAGAACCGAGAGGTGTTTGATCTCCAGAGTGCAAGGACATTTGACCAAATGGGTGCAGAACTCCGTATTACCGAAGAGGGACAATGTCGTATACTAACCTGTTTCATTGACCATGACCTCTGCCGGCCAATCCAAATCGTTATCCGGCGATCGATAGACACGCACCCAACACGTGTGGAAAAGCCAGTGACACATCATCTGTGTACTCCACGGTCACCTGCTGATGTTGAACAAGTCTCGGCCGGGTCACGTGGGTGTGGAATCTAACCTCGGAAGAAGTTGTGCTTCTGCAGTCGGTCTCAGACCTCTAACGTGCGTTTGATGTTATAAGATCAAAGCCTCCTCTTTTTCGACACGAGGATCATTTTCTCTTTTAATTTACATAATATTTATCTTGCTGACCATTCATCCCTATCCCAGCTATTATTGTTGACTCTTATCAAACACTTTTACTTAGTACACCCTCATCCACTGCCTCCCCTCGTATTAATCTGCTTTATTCCCGTCACATGACTGCTACAGTGGAGAATGTCGTGCCGCTCGCGTGGATGTTACTTGGTTGGCCTATATTTCGATTCACAAGCTCATATTTGGTTGAACTAGGTCTACCTAATTGTTTGGATCTCTCGTTTCAGTTTCATTGACGTGTGTCCGCAAGATCAACCGCGGGAGATTCCCAGAATTCCAGTCCTATGTGGACCCGGAACTTTACACTCCATTTGTCTTCTTTTCTGGTGCGGAAGAAAGTTATTTTTTGGTTGCAGTCAGTAAGCTCAATGATCTGCAAAATTAACACACGGCTTACACAGGTATTGCCGTCTGATATATCGACAACCGTCTGAAGATGTCCAGACCTCATTCTTACTTCGTCAGTCCCAGGGATTTTGTTGACCGGTTTGTGTGCTTGGAAACTTGCACCAGCAGTTGCGAGGGTACAGGCTCGTATCTCCAGGGCTTGAACAGCGCTTGCCAATCTAGAACGTCGCTGGCGACATAGAGCCACCTATAAAGCTCAAGGACCACGTGTATGGGATGACTGTTACTTTACGACCTCAAAACCTGGGCATTCAGAGTAGAACACGTGAAATATCTCCATGTACTTAACCCTCGATACCTGCGTCCGATCGCTCACATCCTGTGGCACCGACGAGTAGGCGAGGAGGATGTTAGGAGGCAGTTATTTGGTGATGATTGTTAGGTGAGTCCCCGTGTTTGAGCTACGTTTGCACGACGTTAGGTGGTTAGGTCACGTGCTAGGGATGCCAACTAGTCATCCGCCACATTAAGCACTCTTTACTGATACTGTGGTTGGCTGGTGCAAAGTGGACAGACGGTCACCTAGTGTGGAAGAATGATGGCGTTCGCGAAGGATTTGGTCATTTTATTCATAGAGGGCTTGAGCCTTCAATTGAGGTGGCGGCCGATCGGGTTCAATAGCTTAAGTGTTTTCGTGGTTTGGTCGAGTTTTGTGTGAAGTATCCGCGTGTAGTGACTTAGGACAGGGAAGGCTGTAATTAGGCAGATGATGTCTCACGTTCACTCGTAGTTCGATGGTTTGTTTACAGAGTATGGGCATGTTGATGGTAAATGTTTTAAGCATAGACAATTGCATTTCTTCTTTTATGTTGGCTAGGGCTTGCTTTTTTCTTCACGGTTGTATGACAGTTATGCATCGGTGAGAACCAATAATGTACTGCTGTCTTTGGTGATGGTGACCTCGTATATTACAAGAAAACGCAATCGCCTCTGCCCACAGGGTCAACTTATACACCTAAGAATTAAAGATCATGCTAATAAACCCATCTAATCAAACACCTATACACACAACCAGGCCGCCAGAAGTCGTTTCGATCATCGGCAGAGCATCTGAGTGCCTTCTAGATTATTTCATTGGCCTGTACAAGAATTTAGTACAACCATTTCTGCAGGTCAGCATTCAACTTTGCTCACTCCTACAGAACGGCTTTGACGTCATAAAGACTAATCAGAGTGCACAACCCGATGGCTTATTCATTCTCAGACCGCCTCTTCGGTTAGATTTTCTTCCCCCACACATGGACGCCCGTGAGAAAAACTGATCATTTGCCTTCGGGACATTCACTTGTAGCCACCAAAATGAAAGTCTGTTGCAGGTCCCCAACAGGCCCTATAGGAGTCAACAAATGTGAACGGCCACGCAGGTGACTTCGTTGTGGACGACGTACCTTCGTCGTCCGCTTATACGCACCATGCAATGTTTTGCCAAGCAACTTAATAAACTTGACTTTGGCTGGGTTGTTTAAACGACCTCTAAACCAAGGAACGGCAACCTATGGCTGGCGGCTCCAAAATGAAATATCGTGCAGAACGGTCTACCAGCTAAACCTGTCTTGCCCATACGCGAGCAACTGCTCTCGGAAATGAAATACATCGAGGGCAAATTACTAGTCTAGCTGATTGCTATTTATCAAGACGCCTTCCTGTATCCGGTTTCGTGTAACTTGTGGCTTATATTGATTGTGGACTACAGCATCAAGCATCCCATTAATTTGTCTCGTTGAACTGTATTTCAGAAAAATGATCATTCGTTTCGTAGATTTGTTTGCGGATAACTTTTCTACCTCCCGAAGGACAACGCCGCAACTGTTAAAGTTGTCCTCCTGTATGTTTTGGGATCGTAGTTCACCTCGTAGGCATTTCCATGCAACCTATAGAATAATGACCTGCAACATCGTGTACATAACAGTCTTTCATCTGATTACTCCCCTCTTACCTGTCTTACATGGCTTTACTCGGCATGACTGAAATTCGTCATAATTTTCCGGATCAATGCAATACACAAGCCTGACGTGAATCGTCCTCAGGTATTTGACCACCGATGTCTGCGTTCAGTCGCTCGTATCAAGTGGTATCAGCGAGTAAAGAACGAATTGATTAGAAAGCGGATATTTGATACTGATTGTCGAACGAGTTCTTTTGTTCACTCCTTACACTTGCACAGATTTAGATGGTTAGGTCATGTAGTAAGGATGCCAGCTAGTCGTCTGCCACACGGAGCGGTATTTGCCGACGCTGCTGCCGGCTGACGAAAGGTGCGAGGTGGACAGGTGACCTGGCGCAGTGAACTGAAGTCGTTCACCAAGAGATTGGCCATTGTAGGTCGGGTTCGCCTCCCGGGCTGAGGCCCTCACGACCCCCAGAGTCGGTGGTTGGAGACTACGTGAGATGGTGGCTAATCTGGCGCAATGGAGTGAATGTTATCGTTGTTTTGCCGAGTTGTCTGTGGAGTGAGTGCATCTAATGATGCGGGGCAGTAAAAGCCTTAAGGAAGCTGTCTTGCTGATGAAACCTTACTTTTACTGACAGCTCTGTTGTTTGTTTGCAAGATGTAGGCACCTTGTTGTTGAATGTTTGAATATAGATGTAGCTACTTTTTAGTAGTTTGGTCCGTTCCCATCCCCTTCTTTTCTCTCTTTCTACATAGGGTCTGCTGTTCATAGTTATGTAGCAGTTAAGCATGAGTATGAACCACTGGTGTATTGCCGTCTGTGATGATGACAAAGGTGACCACTGAACAAAGTATCAGAACTGGCAAGATCCGCCTGTCCTTTCAGCTTGGGCTATGTGGTAAGACCGTCTCCGCCTACACTTTCATTGATCTTATTCCTCCAAGTTTTCGGTGGGTGCAAGCGGAACCGAATAATGCGGTGTAAGCTGTTTATAGTGACAACCTCAAATGCTTTTTAGCTTTGGTCGGTGCGACAGGTCAACACGAACGCAGCGGTTATCAAGTCGTTGGTGCCCGGGACCAGATGTAAGGTGTGTATGTGTAACAACTCCACTGTTGTTAGCAATGGCCTATACACACGTGTGTGTGTATACTCCCAACTGTGCTGTACGTTTGATCTGTACGTGCCGTGTTTTAGTTACTTTGTTCGATTATTGGGATCCCCTACTTTAGCCGTCTATTGAACCAACTGCATTCTAACTACTCTAGTACTGTATCCTCAAGCTTGACAGTTTTCACTCTGTGGGTAAGTCACAGTAACTTGAGTTGAGCTGAGTTTGCATAAGCAATCAAAGATAACGCACCGCTCCATGTTTAATATGTTTCGGGAAGCATGTTTCGATTAATTTGACCGTGGCGGTGTTCATATGGAGTGAACCCCTGTTTCTTTCTAGCTTGAGCAATGCTAGTGTCTGTCTGCAATGAATTGTCGGCTGTATTCGTTTTAGGCCGCTATGCATGTTCCTCTAAACAATTACCGCACTATTAGCTAGGCCACGACGAATAAAACGACAAGGAGATGGCAGATTCGCTTGGCGTGGGTTGGCCAGGGACAGATTAACTAACAAACCCATATTTTCTTGTAGGCCTGTTTTATTTTTTAAACTTCTTGTTTTTGTGTTAACCACCACAGCTCGGAGTCATATAGACATATGCACTTGGAATGCCCTTTTTGAAAGGTGGTCGCCTGGCCCTCACTCGAACAAAGAATTATCTGGGATCCGGTCGGATTCTTCTGAACGACGCTGTCAAAATAATCACTATACATCATGTACCAGGCCAAGATATATCCAAAGGGTGTGATGAACTGATTAAGTGGTTCCTGCCACCTCTTCAGTTTAAAAATCCCAAGGTTCAGGTAGAGATTGTCTTAGTTAAATACACCGTTTCGCAGATCATCACTTTAAAGAATATGTGTCCGACGCCGTTTGTGCAAGTTTACTTGGAAAATGACGAGGAAATCTTGGTTGATTGTTCGTTTCGCAAGGGTAGCGAAATACACGATCATTTGAGGTCCATTTTGGGAAAACCAAGTCATTCACCCTCGGTTCCAAATGTTGACGCCAATCCGGACGACAATCCCGCAAATTTTGGTATACGGTAAGCCTGTATTATCTATTGTTACTTTTCTTCTCCAGTTTTCCCAGACAATGTATTTGTGAAATATATGGACAAATGCCTTGTTCGGCGCATATCGGTCGCCCAAATCCCTGGCCAGATCGCGAACCACAGTTACCTGTGATTGAGGGCATTACAGACTGTACCATTAATTCAACTGATAACAAGCCTATTTCGTGATAACCCAAAGTCCGTATTTTAACAGTGTACATAGTTTTGTAGAAAAAGTGTACCCGTACCGTCATCCCTGATCAGACTAAGATGTTAATAAATTGTATCCCATCTTTCAGGGACTCATGAACAAGTTTTATCCCTGTTGTTCCAGATCGACGCGATGCGCACCTAAGGTTGCCGTGTAATGCATCGAAAGTAACTATCGTTCCTCGGTCTAAGCATTTAGCTGTTTGGTACCCTGTAACCGGAGGATTCCGATTACAGGATAGGCCTTATCGTCCAGTAAACCTACACCTAATCCTACGAATTGAATATTTAAATCTTACGAATTCAGACGCGATATGTGGGTGATGTGTTCGTCAGATTATGGGTGGAGAAACTGCATATCTGCCACGATTCTCGATTTACTGTTAAATTAGCATACCACGAGACCCAAGAAATCTTCTGGCAGGTGTTCGCAAAGAGCACCATAAGTCTTTCGCAATCACACCCTTCCTGCTCTTAACGGGTTATGTTCCGAACGATCTCCCTGCTATGACGAAACGAACGTATCGTGTTGTTACCATGTAAACTTCTAGACAGTTTTTTAAACATGCAACTTACCGTTGAAAGTCACGAAGTATGACTTGCTTTTTCGTGTCCAATAGTTTTCAGAGAATCAACAGTGGGACCAAACTCCCAGTCTACAAATGAGAGGAAGCGTCAACAATTTCCACCACCAAAGGATGACTGTAAGGAAACGCAACAAATGATCTTTGGTATCATTGCCTATCTCGTACGATCTAAACTGCAAGTGCTGAATTCCTCAATCAGGCCGACTCGTGTTTAAATTGCAATGGACTACCAATGTCAGGAGTCCACTCCTACTTCCCCAGTCGTTCTTAGCAGTGTTCACGCAGTTTTTATTTGCCCACTTACTAGTTGCCCATTATTTTGTCGAGGTCGACTAGCGCTGTGCGCGGCCTAAATCGTTGTCCCTGTCACCTTTACTGGGCAACTTAGTTAAAAATAGCACACGAAATTTAGGGAGCAGGCAAACAAGGTTAACTGGCAAATATGTTACAAACCATGTAATTAAGAGGACAGCAGAGAGTACACTGCCCCTCGATTAGATGTCATCCGGCCACAGATGAGCTCAAGACGTTGATTTTAACAGGCCGATTTGTCCGAAAAAGAAACCAAGCTTGGTCTCTGTGGTAGCCTCCAGAAATGGAGCTTTCGGAGTTAGTGTAGGGTTACGAACGATAGAAATCATCTCAAGCATCTTTAGAAGAATCGGTAAATTCATTCCCGACAATGTTAATTCTGTATGTGTTCGAAAAACTCAACATCTTCATGTAGGATATTGCCCCCCAAACACGTTCACTTCGACTTCCGGATGTAGCACACAAAACTGACAAGTTTGTGTCAGTTCGTGTAGCTAGCAACTCAATTGGATAGTAAGTTTTTGTCGTATGCTATTCTATTCTTCAGTAGAACAGGAAAGAATGCCCAATTGAGATGGGTCAAAAATCACATTCGCACGCCAATCACAGCAGTTAGTTTACCATCGATGAATTTTGATAGTAGATTGCATAAAACATTCACGAATACTCGACCAAACAGATATCCTGCTCCGAAGTTTCTTATCATTTCCACGGCGGACTTAACATGTTTTGCTTCACAAAATATAGGAGTGTAAAGTCTGGACGCTTAAGGCATGAGGACCTCGGTTAGTATAGTTTAGACATTATTTAACCGGTTGTAGTTTTGGTATTCACACAAACTAAATCCCGCACTACTTACCAGTAATCAGAGTGCCGCTCTGCAGGTTTAACGATTTCTGTAGGTTCAACCTGGTGAGAAACCTCACTCCTGGGGTCAACGATGAGGACAATTGTTGCTTCTTGAAACGATCCAGACACCTAAGCATTACTCACAAAGGAATAACTAAGCGTTTGCATACACCAGTTCGATCGTACCTACGGGCAATACGGTTGTCCCGCGAAAACATGATGGGCGAAACTTGAATTTAGCGCTTCCTTTCAAGAAGGGCTGTCTGAAACGTCCTAATTTGAAAGCCGCAATGATTTGTGTACATTTATATGTATGTCAGAATTGTGATCTCGTAACAAACGCGAGGTTTGTAAACGGAAATCACTGCCAGAACTAAGATATTAAAAGCCCTAAATTTTATCACTTATTTTGGCTCAACCGACAAACAATGCAGGGCAAAAATGAGCAGACAAGTACACATGGGTAGTGGTTCATCTCACACAACGGGATTGGTATGTCTGATCATAACAGATACCTCTGGGCTGATCTGGAAACAAGATAATACTGTTTTCGCCGATACCCAAAGAATTAGTGAGGAGTGTAGGGCTGTCATTTTTACGCAGTTGAGCCAAAAATACGGTTACACTGACGGAATATCTGCTGGGAGACCTGTATTGCTGTCTATGATGATGGGAGACCTAACTTGCGTCTGGGCTCAAAAGGTAACAATACCACAACTGTAAGGATAGTTCGGCTACATGTGTAATAACCATTCTCGCTGGTATCCCTAGACTGTTCCCAATGGACCCACCTGACAAAGTCGCACCTAGGGGAACTAACACCCTAGTGTGCACTGCTCGTAAGCAACGGCTGACGAAAGATAAAGAGGCAGTAAACGTCCGTATAGTGTGCCGCAAAACAGTATAACAAATGACTAGCTTTGTTTTTTCAAGAAAATGGGTACATCAAAAATTGCTCAAAGATCAGTAGGTATGAGCAGTGTCCAACCCGGGACGAACAATGAATTAGAAGCAAACGGCTCTTGTGGAAAAAATACAAAAGTCCTGTTCTCCGTAAAAGCGGCGGGCTGATAAAATCGGCTAACCGGGATTTGGGTGTGTCTAAGGTGCTAGCTTTAACTGGTCTGATTTTAATTTTTTCAGTTGGTGTGTTAGTCTGCTGACGAGTGCTGGAAGTCCGGTGGTAAGTTGCGTTTCAACACAGTTTTTTGCGCAATCCAAAACTTGCCGTTTCGCCGTCTGAATTTGCTCCTCCGTTGGGTCCTGTACCATTCTGTCACGAGCGCGATCGGCGCACTCAACGCTACACTGATTGATGCGTGACTGGAGATAGATAGAATTGAAGGGGGGAAATATTAGCTCGAACGTAGCCAAATCAGAGATACGAGATATCGAAACAGACGGTGGGAATGTTGTAGCGATTGCAACTTAATTCAAGTTTGTCACTGTTGTACTACAGCGTATACAATTGCACTGTACATAGCTTTGGTTCATCATCATCATCATCATAGACAGCAATACATCAGTGGTTCACACTAATGCTTAACTGCCACACAACCATGAAGAAACAGCAAACCCTATATAGAAAGAGAGAACGAAAAAGAAGGGGACGGGAAGGGACCTAACTACTGAAAATGACTACGTCCCTATTCAAACGTTCAGCATCAAGGTGCCTACACCTTGCAAACAACACAACCGAGCTGCAAGTGAGAGTAAGGCGTCATCAGCGATACAGCTTCCTTACGGCTTTCACTGCACCGCGTCATTAAATGCACTCACTTCACAGACAGCTCGGCCAAACAACGACAACATTCACGCCACTGAGCTCGATTAGCCGCCATCTCACCTAGTGTCTCCAACCACCGACTCTGTGAGTCGCGAGGACCCCAGCCCGGGAGACGAACACGACCCACGGCGGCCAACCCCTTGGTGAACAACTTCATTTCCCTACGCCAGGTCATTGTCTGTCCACCTCGCACCTTACACCAGTCGGTCGCAGTGTCAGCGAATAGTGCTCGGTGTGGAAGACGACTAACTGGCATTCTTAATACATGACCTAACCATCTAAGCCTGTGTAAACGTAGAGATTGGACAAGAGAACTCGTCTGACAATCACTACCAAACACCCGCTTCCTAACCTCCTCGTTACGTACGCGCTGATGCCACCCGATACGAGCGATTGAACGCAGACATCGGTGGTCAAATACTTGAAGACGGTTCACGTCTTCTACCCTGAGCGGCCAGGTTTCGCTGCCGTAAAGTAATACGGCCCTCACCGTTGTCTTATATACACGTCCTTTAAGCTTCAGAGAAATACACCTCTGTCGCCAGAGATGCCTCAAGTTAGCGAATACCGCCCTAGCCTTAGAGATACGCGCTTCTATTTCATTCCCTACACCTCCACCGCTTTGGTTGGATTATTATTATTACTGCATAAGAAATAGCTTTGGACTTGAGCTAAGTACATTCGCGGTTATTATTTAGCCTATTATTGAATACTAGTAATTTCATTAATTTGATGGCGCAACACTCTCCTCCGACAAGACATCTTGGGAGGAGGAGGACATCAACCCTCAAAGTCCGGCCAACGAATGTAACACAGTGAATAGAACAATAGTTTGTTCAGACTGTCAAGATGAATGTGTACCGTTGGTTATTGCTGAAGCCCCATTAGAACTGTTAGCGTATTAAAATGCTATGAACCCTCTAAAGAGAGGAGAAACTACCGATCGACTTCAGCTTGATAATTGCGCAGTTTCCATACAATGGTGGGGAAACACACCGCGAAAAACAATGAGCACGTACCTTATTAAGAAATGCAATAAAATGGTAGGCGTTATGCTATTCCCTGATTGTTGCTGTACAACGGTACGACTAAACGCCACCTGGCATACTATCAGGCTGCTGAACTTTGTGTAGAGCTAAATAAGGATGATTCCAATACACAAAATCTGGATTAGCAGAACAATGTTGACCACTGATAACAAATGGAACGTGAGGAAGAAGGCAAGGGGCTGTCATCCCTTTAATTACTGTGCCAGTGTATGCACACTGACCTCCGAATCGGCAATCGGAACTGATAGGCGATGGGAATGACGAACGCGAGCAGTCATTTACGTATAGACAATTCCAACTAACCCTACTCCATCAGGAGGGTTATCAGTAAAGCTTCGCCCAGAGTATTGGGGCTCCAGTGAGATGCTCCGTTTTCACCATCTGTACCACTGAGTCCGAACAATCCGCTTATTTCGTGCCATTCAATAGAGGTAGAACAAAGTCAGAGTGAGACACCGAAAAACGCTGCTGACACAGTTGTACGTATTCGTGGACACCGTGGTGGGTAAGATGAAGATAACTGTTAAGTACGCTGAAGCTCGGCCCAGTCACTCGTTTAACGTTGACGACCCGGAAACAACCTAACCGTCAAAAAGTAGTTTCGTGAGTAATCTGCTAGCAGGAGCTATACTACGTGTTCTGTGAATGGTACGTTCGCTAACCTTGTAGGGTTCTATCTGGAATACTACCGTCGGATAAAAGCTTCTGACGGATTCAACGACACCGAAGGGCCAATGTGATATTGGCTCCAGTGGTTTTGGGTTTTTAGGTTTGCATGTCATGAACACCTACAACTCCATATTCCAACGCCTGTGATTATGCCGTCGGGGATTACGTTGAATGGTATAATCGAAAAGGCTGGAGGTAACCATCGAGGCTCCATCTGACGATCGCCCTGTAAAGTGAGGTGTTTAGCTGTCATGCTCATTCACAAGTTAAGAAAGACAACTCCCAAGTTCCAAACGAGGAGATAAGGGCCGTTGTGGATTACGGAATTAGACACTACTAGTATACTTACCTGAAATGATGACATCTCAGATTGCATCAAGTTGTGCGCTTGTGTGAGGGGAACCTCACACCGTTCGATACACGACTGTACATCACTGACGGAACTTTCAGAATCTTCGCAACATTTCACACCACATCTGAAATAAGCCGCCTTAAGGTGGTACGATAGGATGATAGCTAATCAGTGAGTGAGCGAATCTGACCTGCATTTTTCGAAGAAATTCTCGATCAAGTTTAGTCAACTCATTCTGCATTTTCTGCATATACGTTTCTTGCATTTCATTGATTTTTCGCTCCATCTGAAACAAGGTTTCAAACTGAAAGATACGCCAAATTGTTGGAAATCAAAACAATGGTGACAATCAAGAATATTTGCCGTCTATTTCACGGGATATAATGAAACACCATGTTAACCTTGCATAAATGACGAGTATAGTACCACCGCACTTTATGGCAGGTGGTTAATGACTTCGGCGACAGTGGCTCATGGCTGAAACCAATTAGATTGTTCTCAATTCATTTCCTTATACGTACGTCCTCTTCCTGTTCATCACGTCTGCAAAATTTGTACTTTATGCCGGGAACTATGGCCACTTCGAGAACATAAAACACTAACCACTCACTTCAACCACAGGGTAGAGGTTTTGCTAACTATAAGCAAACTAACAGACGGATGCGTTATACCGAAAGCATCAGTGCCAAGGTTGGTCTGACAGATTCTCTCGCAGATTTTGAGGTCACACCGCACGAGACCGATTAGGAATCCGTACATCCGGGACACGTGGGCAAGCGCCAAACAAGTTCGTTGAGGGCGCTTTGCTTTTGACACAGAACTTTACCCGAGACAGAACTACCAAAAACATTGATGGCATACAAGACAAAAAACGTGAATATTCGTTCGAAAGTACCCACTGAAGTCATGAGTACCATGAACTTGAAAATAACTCAAATCATCGACTGCACATCAGTAATCTGAAACCACAATGCCTGACAAGCACCCCATCCCGCATTTTCATAACATCACTGTACGACATCATGGTACCCGTAGTTCGTGTTTGTCAGACTCCGGTTGCCAAAGAAAGTAACGCAGAGAGCTATCATTACGCTTTTGGGGTTTCTAGGCTTGCCGCTTGTTTGCAAATTATTGCTCAAACGCCTCAGCGACTCAATGACGACTTCACAAGGAGTACGGATTTTATTTACCAATACATCGACGATTTACTGGCTACAAGCGCGTCTAAACAGCACAAGACTTGCGTTTATCCTTGTCTTCGAGAAGCTAACAATCATTAACGAGAAGTGCATTTACAGCAAACCCACTGTAGGGTTCCTGAGAGAGCACGATGAACATGGGATGCGGCAGCTGAACGAGACTTCCCTCCCGCGACACCCGCTGTTATCCGTCGCTCCAACAAGATGGTCAATCATCACACACGACGCATTCCACAACAAGCCAAGCTCACAAACCTTAACCGACTTAATCAACGGTGGTGTCGATTTTTTTGCGAAAAGTATAGGATCGTTCGACCACGTTAGGGATGCATAAGCCATCATCGTTATGTCGCACGATTTCGATTCGGTCGACCAAACAAATATACCTGTTAACGCGTCGGACAATCACCGCCTTAACTCGTGGGGCTATGTAAAAAGCTCGCTTTCCTTTCTAAAAGTTTACTTTCGGTTGAAATTGAATATAGCACGCTCAATCTGGAGTATTAGCTTTGTTCGGCCGCTCGTCACTTCCGACACGTTCTACAAAGAAGCCTTCCTGTGATGTTCACCGGCCAGACACCATTACACTTTGCCTTTCGAGATGGACACGATCAATAATCGTCCAGTGAAGTTCGACATTTGGACTCTGCGTCACAATCTCTACGTCAAACATTCGCTGCGTTTATGACAATGATAATGCTTTAGCAGACACCCTGCCGCAAGTATCAATACCAGTTGGACACGATACAACTGCCTTCATCTCTATGACCGACGTACGTTGGTCACGGAGGCGCGGAAATCATCTTCTGAACGTTGTACGTACAAAAACCCGCTCGCACAAACCCCCACAGACCGATAACTCTTGTCTGTCACCTAACCCACAGTCGCTAATGTTGTCACCAGCAGCTCGAATGATCCCACAAAGGCGGGTGACTGATGGGTTTAATGCGCGATTCAAGCAATGTAAACAACTCACTGAACTTCTCTACTTGATGCGCAACGCATTTAAAGTGTGTAGACTTCAGTGGCTACAGGCACCGTGTGTAACCTACTACGTGTGAACACAGCAACCACTTGACCATAGCCGAACTCTAACACAAGTTCCACGGGTTTTTGCAGATCCAGAAAGCTCACTGACTTGTTATTGATCCGCTTCTGGGTGGCACAGAATGAGGACTGATCAGGGGCAATCTTGAGTTGAGGGGGTCGTCGCGGAGGCGTCGAACAGGAGCAGAAGCACCGACTTGATAAATGAATAGATAGAGAGGAAACGGTATGGTGCAAGGATCCAGTTTTTTACTTCGGACAGTCGCAAAGATGCTCCGTGCGGATGCACTTGCCAACAGAACATAGACAGACACAGTATACAAAACAGACACTACAACACGCCAGCCATACTGATTTGTGCAGTTCTTTTTGCATTGAGTGCTCTTTCTACCGGAACGTGTTTGGCAGAGCAGGGGGACTGCAAATGTGAGGTTGCCCTGAGATATTTTTCCAATCTCATCATAGATACGTCAAGGGTCGGAGCTGAAACGACCTCTTCTGGCAAGTTGTCCCAAAAGAGGAGCACTCAGAGTGTAAACGAATGACGCTGCCAAAGCAAGCAGTGATGTTGATGCTGAAGACAGAAACTGCCCCCTCTTGAACTTGCGTGTTCGATTCTGAGTAGGATGAATGAGCGAGTGATTAGAGTCGGTAGAAAGTTGTAGCATCTCCTGTCAATCTTTGGAACTCTAGGCTCAGCAGATTCAAACTTTGAAGCCTTCTCTGATAGCTCAGGTGCCGAAAGCCCCTCACTCGTTTTGTAGCCCTGCGCTGAATTTGTTTAAGCAATAAGATCCTTACGAAGACAAGGGGGAAAACTTGAATATTTATTCCTAGTGAAGGGAGAACTAGGGTAGAATAAATGTGAACGAAGTTTGCCGGGGTTAGGTAGAGACATTGGTCTGGCGTGCCATCACCTTCTGGCTAACGGAGAAACTTAGATCCTGGGTGACAATCGACTCTAGGTCTTTCTCTTGTTCAGATACACAAAGTCTAGCAGTGTCAAGATGATAAGAGGTCCAGCTGTTAGGACAAAGCCTCAGGACTTAACACTTCGCTGCATTCAACGGTATTTTGTTTGACCTTTAGTAGTTGAAGAACGTGTTGAGACCCAATTGTACGCTGGACTCATCGGAGGGATCACCGGTGACTTTCCAAAGGTTTGCGTCATCTGCGTACGACGGAACGCTTAAAGATGAATGTGACGGCATTTCATTGACGTACAGGGTGAACAGCAACGATCCTGAAATTGACCCTTGCGGCACCCCACATGGGGCTTTTCAAGTTGTCGAGTATTTGCTGTTAAATAGGACACAGGAGGTGCGTCCACCCAGATACGCCTCCCTCCACCGTAGCAGTTTCCCTCCAATTCCGTATCATCGCAGTCTTGAAGGCAGTATGCGTTGTCTACCCTGTCGAAGGTCTGTGAGAAGTCTAGCAGAACGTCCACTCAGTCCCCAGAATCAACTGATTCAGTCCACCGTTCATGAACAGTTACTATCTCGGTAACGTACGAGCGACCCTTACTGAAATCGTGCTGTTGAGGGCTTATCACCCCGTGTACCTGCAGGTGCTGTCGGACGGCGCCAAGAAAAAAACCTTCCATCACTTTTGACCAGATAATGAGAAGTGGAATGAGCCTGTATTTGGAAATCAAGTTACGCGCACCGTCTTTGTGGAGCTGCATTACTTCACATTGCCTGAAGCCAACAGGTAGGTCCTTACTCGAAGAACCTCCAAAACAATAGCGGCCCTAATGTAGTGCCAAAATACTGTCACAGAGAGTGAGAATGGTAAGTTCTGAAAAGCCAGCAGAAGTTGTTCGTTAGTACTCACGTAATCCCCCTTAAGGTAGCTATGTAATATTGGGTGATCGACTATCACGCTAGAGGAAGCAGGGATAAACCGGGACAAAATACATGCGCGACCACTGAATTGTGTTAGCGCTTCCCGAATTATAGGCCGAAAAACTATCTGGTGTTTTAATCTTGCTTACTGAACGGTCTAAATCCATGGTGATTGCTCGAACCGCAATTAGTGCGCCACCTGCCGAGGGACAAGACGCTAGCACGGAGCGGAACGGATATGGTACGAAAGTGGGCTCGCGGCAGAAGATTTCTTATTGGTCACTACGATTGGGCAACCGCGCACATACCAGAACGGACACACATATGGGTACATAGATGCAAAAACTTCGACAAAAATTCATGGTCGTGACGGCGGCAACATATATCGGATCTCAATGACTTTCATGAAACATTATATCCACATTTTCTGCAAGGTACCAGCACCACACACTAGCAAGCAGGACCGGTTCTCTGTGTTTGATCGACAAGTTAACTAAAACACGAAAAATATGAAAAAATACTAGGGTGGATCAGAAGAACGGCCAGTAAAGGTTGTGGACAGTGTGGTTGCGGTCGGTTACACATTCGCTGACCCACACCGTGGACTTGATTGATTGTGGGCCAGAGAAGATTGTGTCCGCACGAATGTCTACTGAGCACAGAGGTCGGGGTTGCGTAATCGGATAGTAATGGCCTCGGCAACAGTCAACCTTCGGAATCTCATCATTTTCTTGTCGATTCCTTGGCACTCGGTAGAAAAGTCTCAAACGCATCTTACTGACAGAATGATTAGAGTCGATCAAATGAGCGACAATCGCGCGTGAAACCGTTTTAATCACGCAACTGTCCGACCATACGGGTTGACGTTCACACACACTGTCAGACAGTCGCCTTGTAGTACGATCAACGCATGATGCTCGACACGGGCAAACAAATGAGTACACACAACTGGTTGTAGAACATGGAAGTTTGCTATTGAGTTGTGACATAACAGGCTTATCATCAATAAAGTCTAAGAGTTAGAACATTGATTGCGTAACTGAAAACAAGTACGCCGTCCTAAACTTCTATTGATTTTTCTCATACCCATCTCAGTTACGCTCTCATGTCTTGTTGTAACTGGCCTGATGAACAAACATAAAAACGTGGATAATCAAGTAATTCTGAGTGAAGACCCTCTTAGGTGAAGGAAGGTTGTGACGTGGGACCACTAGAGTGAGTGCTTGCAGCCAAGTTGAAACCCCCGTCATTCTCAACTGGAACCAGTCGCGTTTTTCAAGGTTTTCCGCGAAGTTCACGAATTTCAATTAAATGAGTCGGTTCCTCAAGCGTAACCGGATGACGGAAGTTAGTTACCCTCGTATCGAGTGTGGTGGCATCTATCGACGAATGACAGTAGTACGCACACGGATGGTGCCCATCAGCACAAATACGATGCATGTAAGTTCCTCGTATTGAACCACCACTTTCATCATCAGCTAGACAGTGTCGGATGACTAACAGTCTACACTTACTGGGTCACTTACATCGAATGCTCATGGGGAACGTGCTGCACCACGCAGCATTGACTTGGGCTGTGACGGTTGGAAGAAATCGCTTAACGAGGCGAGGGTGTCGTCACGGACTGTGGTGATGGTCGAAAATGGTCAACACATCCATGATCATAAAGGTTCTGTATGCAGGTGGCAGCCGCATTCGCGAGAGCAGGAGAGGCTGAAATTTTGACGAGTGGGAATGATTGAACGCCATTAAACGTGTTACTTTCATCAATGTTGATAACGAATTGAACGAAAGAATGTACGATTTTTATCCGGCTCGGTATTCCTGGTCCACGATAAGAAAAAATAATTGGTCGGACGACTTATTTCCGGAGTGAAAAGTCGCGATTTTTTATTGTCAGTCGTCACATTAATCGTTCTACCGTCGAAGAAAACCACCCCTTGCATTGGTTGTCTTTTCCCCAGATGCTGCTGTTGAAACTCCAAAGGCGATTCTAACAGGGTAACCTCCTATGAATTCGGGCAAATCAACCCAGTTTTGTTCATTGTTCCATAGTCAAAACAACAAACGATTAACCCGTTTTAAGTAGTCGCCTACAGTAGATGTGTTGCTCTGGGCCACAATGAGAGAACTGCTGTGAAATAACATGTCGGTACATTTGCGTACTGATTAACACTGGCTAAGACAAAGACGCAACATGCTTTCTGTGATACCAGTGAGGATTTACAAACTGACCTCTCCAGGATTGAACAGACAGTAAGCGTTGATGCTTCTCATGTTAGCTGAGGATCGATTCTCTTATTTCGGCGGAGGGCATGTCAGGATTGTGAACGTTCAAGTGAGCAATTCATTTTTTGTATGACCAGCTGCACTTCATCAACACACTATACAAGTTAATAGGGATAACACTCGCGCGCTCCTTATATTCTCATGGTATCCCCGCCGAAAATATACAATGGTTAGGTTGACGACCAATAAATTCCTAACATCCGGCGCATGCGCGGTTGTGCGGATCGCAACAACCTACAATTGTGTGATCACGAGCCATGGCGCCAATAGTTCTCTTGCGCATCACGCATTCCTGCTCGCGGTCCAGCAATGGCGGCTCATTGAAATTGCCAACGCCCGTCCGGATCACACTTCCACAGACCGTCATGATCAATACTAGGTACTTCCAGGAAACAAAATGCACGATAGAAGGCAAAACAGTCATCTGGAGAAAACAGTCGTTTGGACGACAGTGATTTTGCCTACCGAATCCACCCGCCCATAGAGTGGCTTATTTGCTGTCTTCACCTTTCATCCAACGGACGTTCCGCGTTAGCACACGTTCCGTTGATACGGTACAAAATTTTGCTGTCGTACAGCAGTATAGATAACACCACTCAGCAAGGGACATAGGACCCAGTGCGAATCCTCAGGCTATGGTGCTTCAAGACACGTCTTTCAGGACGTCCGGAAGTAGCATGAGTCTTCCCCACACAAGCTCGGCACTTGCCGTCCGCTGACGGATCTGCTGACAAACTGCGACGTAAGTAGCAGGAGTCTGCGCGGTTGTCGACAAACTCTCCGTCGGTGTGAATTTCAGATGTAGGTGCAGGAACAGCAACTTCGCCTGGAGAAGGCTGAAAGAGTGGAAATGTTCTACCTATATTGATATCCGATCCAAGCTTGGATGTCGTGGTCGCGAAAGCGGTGGTCAGTCGCTGCGGTTAGCCCTCACTTTGAGCGAACAGTACGATGTCATCTGCAAACAAAAGATATCGCGTTAATGGTACAACATCAGGGTTGGACGAACGGTCTTAGTGTTGTGCCTTCCGTTATTCGTCAATTCATCTGTTCTGCATTCCACCAATTAACATACAGTTTATGGTGTTGCATGTGCTAATGAGATCAGCCAATGACAGGCTGTGGTTTCTCTAATACCGTTGCACATCAATAAATTCGGCGTCTCAATCCATGAATAACAATTGCTCACTGATGCCAGTACCAAGTCTTCGCCTCGTTACTTGCGTGGGAGGTTTCAATTCGAGTACGATTTCTAGGGCTATTTGGAGTCCTTAATTCTGAGTATCACAAATTGGCGTCGAAGAATGGAACTGTCTGCAATTGAAAAATTAAATCTTCATGCCGATGCGAGTAAAATCGAGGAATGGGTCGAACGATTTGAGCTGTGGTTTAGTATTCATCGTGATCTGAACAAGGAAAACCAATCAGCTTTCTTCGTTACCGCTGGTGGTCGTGAATTGTATTCGTTACTCAAGAATCTGGCTTATCCGAATGCCCCAGCCTCGTTACCGTTCGACGAACTAAAGAAACTGCTGTTAAAGCACGTGCTCCCAGTCAATTTCCAGTCCACAGAACGGGTGAAGTTCAATTCATCAGTGCGTTCAACAGGCACGAGCTTCCGTGAGTTCATCCTACAATTGTAAAATCAAGCTGTCCGTTGTAACTTCGGTGACAAGCTGGAGGAGCATCTACGTGATTGATTGATTGCTTGAGTCAATGACACTGCTCTTCAGCGTAGATTGCTGGTCAAACAAGACGTAACTTTTCAAGAGACCCGAGACATCTGCGAGCAGAAGGGTGACGTCAACGCCCCTACAGCTGATTCGAACGTGACATTATTTCAGAAGACCAAAGCGCATACTGCCACCCGAAGTCAACCAGTAAACAGGCCTTCCTATGCACCCATCATCAATCCCGGTTCAAGGAAATTTAACAAGTGTTTCTCGTGCGGTGAGCTACACTTACGATCATCTTGCCGATTTCGTAATGCTATATGCCATTCATGCGGTAAATCTGGTCATATTAAGAAAGTAGGTAGAAGTCATAAATGTCACCTGAGTCAAGTTAGAGAGACAAGTACTATAGAACCGTCCACTGCTGTTTATTCATTGCAAATGAAGTCCAGAGCTGGGCAATTTATTCACAGATGCCTCAAGTTCAAATCGGGATGTAAGTATGAATTTATTGTGGGCACAGGAAGTAGCGAATCCATTATTTCCAAACCGCTACTAGATCGCATGCCCCCTGATGCTCAACTGAGACCAACAACGATGGAAATACGCGGAGCTACTGGTCATCGGTTGGCTCTGCTAGGTGAAGCTGATGTAATGATTGTAGGTAATGATAATGAGCTTATTTCACTGCGTTTTTGGTGACGGAATGAAGTCCAGCTTTTCTGGGATCAAAAACTTCAAAACAGCTCAATTGTGCTCTTTCGCTAAATACTAATTGCAAAAATGGTCCAAGTGAAGAGTACCAAGCCCAGTTACGCAATCTGATTGTTCAATGTTCACAACTCTCAAGAGGGATGAAAGTAGAGCCAGCAAAACTGAAGGTGCAATAGGACCCGGTTTTTCTAAAGTGGCGAATAATAAATTATGGAATGAGAGAACATGTGCATAATGCTCTGAGCAGTTTGAAGGAAGACGGCATAATATCGCGGGTTAACTCATCAGCATGGACCACACTAATCGTTGTGGTTATGAAGGAAGATAGCAACTCACCTTGAATATGTGGTGACTATGGATTAACGCTGAATCCAAGACTGAAAAAAGTGCGCAGCAACAACTGAGGAGCCGGAGGATTTCATGAAAGCCCTGCACGGTAGCAAAGTGTTTCTAAAATTGACTTGAAAAACGCACACTTACAAATTCCATTGGAGTATGATTCTAAGACGATCACTACGATTAACACCCCTTGGAGATTATTTCGGTACAATTTTTTACCGTTTGGATTACACGTATCAGCTGGGATAGTCCAAGCTGAGATTGATGAAGTAATTACCGATTTACCAAGAGTACGCGCTTATCAAGATGATGTGGTCATATACGACGACAGTGCAGAGGAGCATAATAAGAGGTTGCTTTCACTTCTGGAACGATTCGGGAATAGGAACATAGCCATGAAACCTTCTAAGTGCGTGTTCCAAGTGCGAGAGCTGAGTTTTCTTAGTTTTACCATATGTGATAAAGGACACAGGCCGGACCCTGACCGGTACAAAGCCTTGGTTACCGTTACATCGCCAAGAGACCAGGATGAGCTGCGATCAATAATGGGATGTTTGGAGTATTATTCTCGTTTTGTCCCAAACTTTTCGACAAAAGCACAACCACTATTTGCGGTTCAGTCAGCAAAAACATGGTCTTGGACTCAAAAAGGCGAAATTCTTCTGCGAGAATTAATAAAAGTTGTGATTGAAAGACCGATGTTAGCCCCATTTACTGTCTAAAGTTACCACACTGATCACAGATGCATCCAATGTTGGCATTGGGGCTGTGTTGAAACGGGAAGGATATCCGATCATTTGCATATTACGTTTGTTGAATAAGGCTGAGCAAGGATATTCACAAACACAAAAGTAGGCCTTAGCAGTCTACGGGGCTGTCAGGAGGTTGCATAAATATTTTTTCGTTATAAGATTCAAGATTGTTACTGATAACCAAGCTCTACAGTATTTATTCGACACCCACAAATCAATTGCCAAATCATCAGCGGCAATGATACAGCGACAGAGTCTAGTTCTAGCAGTATACGACTATGAAATCGTTCATCGTCCAGGTAAACAGATTCCTCAGGCGGATTTTTATCACGGTATTCCAGTTTTTCAGTCACTGAAGCTTGTTTGCTTGCTTTGACAGCTATTCCAACGAGCCGGGAGGACTTGATCATGACAACTAAGAACTATTATGGCACGGTAATTACCGCGATGAACAAGGGTTGGTCGTCAAATATTAGGAAGAAACACTCAGTATTATTCCAGAAACGAGAGGAGTTGTCATTACAACCTGATGGTGTGCTGTGTCGGAGAGATCAATTGGTCATTCTACCTCCGCTACGAAGGGCGGTATTAGACGACTTGCATAAGGGTCATCTGGACGTGGAGAAAATGAAATCCCTCTCTCGACATACGTGTTGGTGGCCCGATATAAACCCGGGTATCAAGAGCATTGCAATGAACTGCCACTCCTGCCTCTACAAAATAAAGACGAGGCCCAAGAAGTGGACACTTTGGCCAGACAGCTATGTACCACGGCAACGGGTGCACGCAGACTATTATGGACTACTTATTGGTAACTATCACATTCTGGTGTTGATTGATTCATACTCACGGTGGCCAGAAGTATTTAGTACAACCTCACCTTTCGCGGCACTTACCATACAACAATTTCGTAAATGTTTCAGTCGCGAAGACATTCCGCAGGTGTTGGTGACAAACATCAGATCACAATTTTGTTCTTCTGAAATGAAACAGTGGCTTGACAGCGTTGGGTGTCGTCGCTTGCGAACGGCGCCTCGACATCGATGTTCAAACGGGGCCATAGAAAAACTGGTGAAAACGCTCAAAAGTGCCGTGAGTTCCACTAATCCTAAAACATTTGCTGAACTGGACGTGTTTCTCGATAACTTTCTGCTCCAGCACAGGAACGCAGCCCATTGCACAACGAAGGAGAGCTCAGCGGTGCTATTTAAATCAAGGCAACCAAGAGCATCGCTTCAGTGTGTGGATTCAACGGATGTGATGTATTTTCGTGGAAACGATCTGCGACCTGCCAAAGGATTGATCACTCGCCAGCTAGGCAGCACAATGGTGGAAATTACTGACTTACACGATGCCACCATTCATCGGAGACACACTGACCAAATCCGGTTTCGAAGCAATGAACAAGTGCCCATGGAGGAAGCAGAACAATTTGTGCTACGAGAGTTCGATGCCCCGAGAAGATCAGAACGATTGGCAAATATGATTGCGGAGGCTTCCAGAAGAGAGGAGGGTTGTGATAGAAATCTGGATTCACCGATTATTCAAACCCCGACACAACAGAAGATCTGACAGACGGCCAATCCAAATATCGCGTTAATAGTACAACATCAGGATTAGACGAACGGTCTTAGTGTTGTGCCTTCCGTTATTTCTCTAATACCATTGCACATCAATAAATTCGGCGTCTCAATCCATGAATAACAATTGCTCACTGATGCCAGTACCAAGTCTTCGCCTCGTTACTTGCGTGGGAGGTTTCAATTCGAGTACGATTTCTAGGGCTATTCGGAGTCCTTAATTCTGAGTATCACAGTACCTGGACATAGTAAATTGCCAAGCACAGTCCACAACTTTTCGTGGTTTACGGACACAAATGCCTTGGTGAAGTCTACGAAGAAGACATGGAGGGGCTGGTTGTGTTCCCGGCACTTGTCCTGAAGTCTGGCAGCAACCACCATGTTGATTTTACTGCGATTGGCCCAGATCCACACTACTCAGAAAATATTGGCCTCCAAACCACCCGCATTCAGTGAGTCCAAAAGGAATCTTGCAAGTACCTTGCCAACGCAATCTAGCAGACTAACGTCCAGGTAGCTGTCGGAACATCGCATTCCTATCGTACCTTCCAGCAAAAGTACTTTGAGGGCACCCATGAATTCCTGTCATTATTTCCTGCTCTGAAATGCAGTGAGCTGGCTGAAGCAGAACGCGTTCCAACGCCCGTCCACAGTTCACCCACCCTCGTCTGCAACCCTCCCATTGTGCAGCTGTTCAGTTGCTGTGTACACCACGATCAAATCCTAGGCCACTACTTGTGGGGCTTTGACAACTTGTTGCGGCAGGATGTTCGCGGTCACTCAATCAATGGTAGCCGGACGGTTTAGTAGGCTACCAAAGTGTTTACGCTAGACCCTCAGGTTATCCTCTTGTTGGGTATAAGATGGACCGGTGTCCACGCCAATTACTGTTTTGGTAGGCTAGCCAGATGGATAAAGATCGCCCTAGTCGAGCCGTAGAACTCCCTGTGCTGTCTTCTATTGGTGTGGCTTGCACCAACTTGCCTCACTTTGTCCGCCACTCATCCTTGGTTCCGTGAGGACCCTGGGCGGGCTGACGGCGAATGTTCCCGACTGTCACCTTCTTTGCTTCATTATTCGGATCCATTATAAGAGGGGCAAACCTTGTATCCTTCTCTCATGTTAATTCGTCGAACAAGTGTGGGTGGTTCTGGTGTTCGATACCGATCGTTTCGGTGGCCGCTGCTGTGATGTCCTCCACGAGTTGTCGCCATACGCTCGCGAGGCAGTGGATACAGGATCATATTGCAAGTGAAAAAACAGTCCTTGTCTGGAGAGTGTTCAACCATTGGCGTCCTATTTCTGTCGTTATCCAGCAGGTCCACAATGAGCAAGTCCGCATGCATGGACAAAAGTTTGGTCACGGCCAGCCCAGAACTTGTGCTACATTCAGCGCTGCGCATCACTGGTTTGATACGTACTTCAAGACTGTCGCGCTGTCCCACAACCACGTAACTGAACAAACGATGATGACCGCTTTGTGGGCAAATCCACGTCGTGATGTCACTCCCATCAAGCTGAAAACGGGTGTCAGTGACAGCCGCCTCGTGAGTATCATACAAGTTTAGCAGATGATTACCGTTCTCGTGTCTCGTGGTAACAGGACTCCCGGTCAGGTTGTTAAGTTGCACTCAACGCGCGCATTGAAGTTACCCAGGATGGATAATCGGTCATTTACCAGTACCGACCGGATTGTGACGGGCAGCCGATTGTAAAGCTGGTCCTTCGTATCATCAATATGACTCATAGTTGAACCATAGACACTTGCCTCGAACGAATCGCGGGCGCGTGGATAGAACTCAGTAACTGATGCCATGTGGTATGCCTGTCATCAAAGCATTGATACAGCAAGCGGCTGCGGGACAGATACCACACTCCCAGGCGACATCTGCCAAGTAAACCACCCAGTAAAAGTACGCGGCACCCGTCTCCTTGAGCTTACCTTGGTGTGCAATTCAATAATTCACCCAAGGCTTCAACGCCGATGCCCCGGTGTTTGCGGTCCATGGCAGCCAGTGCGAGGCGTCGTTCTGGCTGACTTGCGTTGCGTCAGTCCAACAGCGCGTACGCATTCCGTGTCTCAACAGAAAGCGTCTCGCATCTTTAGACCTATGAAATGTCGAACGTTGTGCTACTGAGGCTTGCGTGAGCGACGTTCGCTCTCGGATTTTTGCTGGAGAGGTGATAATGGGGTGAGCGCGGGTTGGTAGTAGCGCCGGCATAATCCAAAACGACCGTGAGTAATTTTCGTCTGGCCGCTCCCCTTTGGTTTATCTAACGTGTTTAAACTTGTATGGACCGAGGGGCATGTTAGCATGGCCCGGTGAGCCAGAACAGCACACATGTAGGAAAAGAGGTTAAGGTCAGGGAATAATGTTATCACATCACATATCCCCCCAATAGATCTGAATAACTTGATACCCCTGGATTTGTTGCATTCATCACTGGTACCGGAAAAACATCACTGCAAGTGCCGTGATGCAAGAGGCTCAGGAGCAACAACCCGTTCAGTGACGAACATCTGTCAAGGTAGAACGAACCTCTGAGACACCTTCAAGGAATGGGTGAAACAAGGCTGTTCAGGTGCGTGGGATTCATAGAGTTTATTATGTCTTTGAAGAAGGATACGGCGCAGTTGCGTACGTTTACTACTGTCACAAAAATCAGGGATTATGCGTTCTTTCCGAAAGTAACGGTTAAGCCTTCCATGTTGGTGTTCTTTCTTCTGTTCCAGCTGAGAGTAGCTGTACTCTCCGTCGCGTGTTTCGGAAGACACTTTCGGGTTCGAAATGTGGTCTCAAGAGTGTTACTGTTTGGATGGATTCATTGATTTCATTCTATCATTCGAAAGATTTTGTTAAATGCACTAGAAGTGTCCTCACAAATAACTGTCAGTTGCACCTAATGCAGCTGATCCGCATCACTGAAGATGTACGACAGAACGATGATTTCGCAGTTACAGCATCCAGAGATATAAGAAATTTCTGGCCGGTAAAATAGTGGTCGGCTTTTTAAAAAATCTCCGGTCAACTGCTAGACCAACTGACCGAAGCAGTTAGACTTGTTGACCTTGTGAAAGAGGTTGCGTTGAAAAAATTACCCCACGCATCTGCAACAGCATCGATGGGCCACTTTTCATCTCCTACGGGTATTCTGTTTATCGTGAACTGTGAGAAGTCGTTGCCTGGTTGAAATGGTCCAATTCTCATCAAAATTACTCAAACAGGGCAGACCGTTTGGGAGATACTAATTTTGCTAATGTTTCTCAGCTCCCCCGTAAGAAGGAAGCCCCGCTAAACGTGATCATTGAGTATGATTTCCGTCGATATATGTTAATACTATTGACACGTGATAAGTATGAAAATTCAGAATTAAGGGACGTATTGGAAGGGGACAGGGTCACAGTTTCCATAAAAATTAGGCACTTGCCTCACTAGAGCGACAGTACACATGTTCTACAACAGTTGATAAAATACGTTAGGCTGCATCAGCTCACCGTTAAAAAGATTACCTATTAACTTATAATCATAATCATGTCAGAGGAATCGTTGAGAAAGTGGCAAAAGGTAGGCACCGAACGACTTTGCTACTAGGTAATACATGCAACGTGAAAAAAGTGTGGAGGTTGGCCTGTTTAGATGAGAAAAGACAGAATACATCCAAAGGCGGCGGACAAATGGACGAATATCTGGACAGGACTTCCTTAATGGCTGGAAGACGACCAAGGGTTGAAACTTTGGCGGATTGTTCAATGAGTGCGAGATTTGGGATACACAGACATTACAAAATGTTCTCTTGCGTAGTGGATACTTATTTAATAAAGAATGGAAAACAGTTTTTGTTGGGTTACGGTCCTCCACTGTGGTTGTTTTGTTTCCAGCATAAGTAGGAGGTTTTTTCGTAGAAGCTGAATACTGCCAGCTGGTATACTTACAGGAAAGTGAAGTCTTGAAAAAATAGCAAGTCTGTGCCGCATATGACTGGCTTTTCCACCCGGATAGTTTATTCCAGGGATTTAACGCAATGTTTACCATCATACTGCCCAGAATACGTCCAATGAGAAACCTCGTTATGCAGTACTCCCGGTTAACTGCGGGTAGTGCTGCAGAGGCTGATGTTCTGGTATTAGTCGATTAAGAGTTCTAGATCTCACTTGGCCAGACAGTGTTCAGCCGTATAAAACTGACCGCTCCCCATATTCTTCTGTGAACGCAGTACGACTGCTACCTTTTCTGGAAAGTCCATCTCAATCAATCTGGTCTTGTCAAAGTAAAGAAAGGACGGACATTGTGAAGAACTGTGGTAGATCATTAATAAGATTTGAATCTAGAAGGGCTGATCTAAGGTGGCACGATGTATCAACACCAACTTTTGTTCAATGCTGCTGGTTTCTTTTACCGGAAGGGGCCGAACATCAAACTCTCTTTCCAGAAAGCGTCTCAAATATGGTGAATGCCAACATATAACTTTTAGGCTGAACCGAGACATCAGACGAAAACGGCGCCCAGGTTAGCTACTGTAGAGAGGCATTAGGTGCTATTTCGTCCTACCACGTGCTGGTCAGACTGATGGAGTCTGGGACGGCCTGATAAAGTGTTTTCAACTAACCCCCGAAGCGCTGTCTTGACGATGTGACGGTCGTCATCACTGGTCCAGGCTGGACGAATACTCACCGACCACCCAATCGTGCCATTCATTCCAGACAACAATGGTTTCGTCTTTTTATCGCTTGACGTCCTGTTATATTTCAAGAACAACCTCGGTCCTTAATTTGAAAGACCTCATTGAGAGACTTGGGTGAGTCGAAAAGTCAGATACACGATGTTATGGGATATAAATGTTTCTCTTACATACTTTGTGGTTACCACAGGTTATCTTTGCCAAGGCAACTTTCCAATCAGGTACTTCAAAAAATATAGAACGAGTCAACAGAAAACCGATAAATCGTGTGGCTGTGGCTGACTGTATGCCGCTTAGTCACCGATTCCAAAAGCCGTCCTCTGCGTGTACGTGTGTGCATGCGTTCACGAAACTGCAATCAGGATTCTACAATTTTCTAAGCATTCGGTTTTTAAGCTTTGTTGAGTCGTTGCATGAAGGATGATCTGTCTAACCTTTCGTATTCCAGTGTGAAACTTTCTCTTCATCCCTATCTTCTCTGTGATGCACTAACATGCACCTCACTGTTATAATACTTGTATTACACTTCACAAATATTTCTTCTCACCTAAGATCTCGTTACCTCAATCGTCCCCTGTTTACTGTTCAAGGCATAAAGGTTTCTTTTCTCTGCTGGCTAATCAACCGACTAACCAGCATTAGCCGGCTGGACACAAGGGCCCCACTCACATACCTCCTCGTCCTAGTCTTTAGGGTTTACACTGGATATTTGGTGTGTGTGGAACAGCAAGTGATGCGACGCAAGTCAATTGCGGTGGTGGTTAAGCGCTAGCGTCCCTTGGCTCCGGTCAGTGTGACAGGCGAATCCGAATCGGATGCCGCCAACCGTCCACGAGATCACCGGTGGCACGTACGGAGGTAAGTTGCCCCATACGGCCTCTGTCACTTCCTGTGGACTCATTCAGCATCGCGCTGTGATGTTTCTCCAGTGTGTTGTAAAACCTACTCGAACGGAAGAGAGATCAGCACACTCACCGTGGTTGAAACAGGTAAAACGAGTTGAGCTCCCGGAGTTCTGTGTGCAGTCACTCGGCGTAGGGCTTGAGACCTGGTTGTAGGGTCCGTATCTTACCACAACCGATTGTACAATCTTCAACTAGCACATGTAATTATGTGACCGGGTTACGCCCTAAGTTTTAAAAGCGATGTGCTCCTTTGCGGAACAGATGCATGTCTTTTGTCTTCCATGTATTTAAACTTCAGCCCCCTGTTTACCTGGTCAACGTATTCAGTCAAGCACCGAGTAGAGTTTATCGTAAGAACACAACTGGCACAGGTGTATGGTCGGATGGAGTCTTCCGCACCCAACAGATGTTGCGTAGGGTGTTGTCAGGTTGGAACAATGTATATGTTTCATGGTCCGTCATCACTTTACTGACTGTCCCAGACGTACCAAGTTGCCGGGGTATTCTAGTGGAGGTGATATATATTTCTATCTTCCTTGTTTGATTGTATCACAAGTGTGGTCATCTGTTCAGTGATACATGGTTTTAGAAACTTGGTGTCTTCCACTACTGCAATCAACTTGACAAGTTCCTGTTCCTGTTATCGTAAGACGTTTTCACACTGTTATTTAGAGGTGGAACAATTCCACGCTTCACACAACGCGGGTGCTCCGAGGCAAAAGACGAGTGTCAGTCGGAGGTAGTTGATATCTGGTGGATACCAATATCGAAAGTTTGGTGCCGTTTAACAATGCCTGACATTCCAGGGAGTTTGTGGCTCCCCGCTAATTTTGTGTTTCAACTGTAAACCTGATAACCCTGCAGTGCCTATCTAGTTATTGAGGTGAAGTGTATTTCATGACTAGGCTTGACTGTTACAAAAGTGTCATTTATAATTGCTTATCGACCAAAAAACAGTTCAGTTTGCCTTCCACAACAAAACCACTGCAGTCACCATTTTTATTCACTGCAATAGTTGGGATCTGAGCGCACTCGCTGAGGAGTTTAACTCATCACTCACGTAGTTTGATATCCACCACTAAGTGGCAACTGTCTGTGGGTAATGGAGTGGAAACTTTACTAAAGGCTTACATAGCAGTTTCTGAAAATAATTGTGAACAGTTATACGTTCCATTTGAGTAATTTAATATCCATTCCACGTCGCGGGTGGTTTTTCATTACTCCCGTCCGCTCTAGTACAAGTTTCTCACAGCATCTTTTGTACACAAACAGGGTGGGTGAGCGTAGAAGGGTTCAGTCCTTCGGCTACATACGATTGTAAGTAATAATGGGCGTTTGTTGTTGCCGATGGTTCGAGTCGTGATCAATAAACTAAACGCAACCCTAATGCTAACGGTGGCGCAAAATATAAAACCTCGTGTAAACCTTTGCGCAGTCCAAAATGTTGTCCACGTTGGCCCATTAGCATTCATCTCAAGTTTAGTTGGGTTGTTCGGGGTTAGTGGTACGTGCTACCTCAAGACTTTATTGTTATTTGTGAGGCCCACTATGGTCTTGTTCCTCTTAGACGGTATCTGAAACGTTAGCAGATACACGCAGCTGCAAGGGCAGAAGTAAATCTAACGTCTTTATGACTGATATAGAAATTTTTTGCGTTCTTGTGGATGTACTGTTGTTGGAAGGGGCGATTAGAAGAGTGTTGACACGTCCATTCTTTTTATATCAGTGCAACACTATTAAGCCCGTAACAAAGTGCTTGTGACGGGGTGCTATGTTTCAAGAAGTATCGATGTTCATTTAACTCGGCTGCCAACATGCAGAAAGCCGTCGTGAGTAAATCGGCATCAGCCAGCCAGAATTCAACTGCAACGAGCAAACGGACTGCCGTTGACTGCTGCCAACAAAAAGGCACGGAGCCCCTTACAGGCGCTCCCGCCAAACAATTTTCGTACAAGTTTTCCAGCGTTCTTACCTGCCTTGACAGGGAAGCCGCCGCGAAGTAGTACGAAGATGGTGCCCGGCAAAAAAGAGACTCGCATGACCACAAAATCGGTGTGACTATACAAACTTCATAGTAGCTCACCTCGTGAACAGGATGATGGGAGTCAGTTACACCGAATGGCACTGCTCAGAACAGTGGAAACTTGTGTTTGCTACCTCGACGTTAGACCTTCGCGTATATCAGAGAAGCTTTTTGGTTGTTTAGACCACATGAATTCATTTTCCACGGGAATTCCTGGCCGTTGCACAGATTTCTTGTTCTGCAATCTTTCAGGCGCATACCTCAAGATGATAGCTCCGCGAGATCTTGCTTCGTGTCAACATGCCGCTAGTCCTCCCCACTAGGAAGGTCAAATATAGGTGACAGTCGACTGTCGTCGGCTGCTTCAAATCAATTATAGGTACTGTCAGTCATTTGTACAGCAATCACAGAGTCCGTCTAGAATGTCAGGGATATGTTCTTTTGTTAACTCACCTTCAACGTAGCTGGTCAACCCTGAAGCATGGGTAGCCTCTATCACTTGCACCGGGGTATACTCAGAGCAGGCATGAGGGCTACTTTCGACTCTCCAAGCGCCAGAAAGAGGCAGATAGATCCACTTTCGTCCACTAGTCTAGCGTGTATGGCTGATTCCTTTCCTGCTTTAGACTTGTCTGAAAAGCCGTGTACCTCCATCCAGTAGAGCCCTTCCAAAGTTTGTGGCCCCACACAACGAGAGAATCATATCTCCGTTTACCCGTATAGGCGGTACAGCCATCCTTTGCAGGCCAGTTCTTCGCCTTCAGCGGTCTAACTCTTAAGTACTTTTTGCAAATGCTGTTCGGCGATCAACAAATCTACAACACCTCAGCCAAGATGGTCGAATAGTGAGGCTACGTAAGCCAAGATGGTTCAGTTTGACTTTGCAAGTCACTCGCCTTAAAACGTATCATCAATTTGCTCAACCCAAACGAATACAGGGACCTTCCGTGCTCTCGTCTACTGCCGATCCAGGTTTACCGTAATGAGGCTTGAGTCCTCCACTTGTATACTAGTGGCAGCACACCCGACGTTGTCAAAAATGTGGCCAAACGAAATGCGTTAATAAATAGGAATGAACTTAGGAACCGTTCGCATATCCTCCGCATTCGATATGCCCATCAAACAGCCATCTATGCAGAATACTGTTTTCAGCGTCTCCGTTGTAGTTTGGCCGTCAGCGTCAAAGTTGTCTTGTGTTACGTGCTTCAGAGTACAACTTACATAACTGGGTGAAGAAATAGTATCAAAATGATGCAGTGTCTCCCTTTACGCCATAGGATTTTCAAGTAGGTCACCTTCGGACCTCCATGGGGACCTTCTACTGTTTCGATCACCATGAGGCACTTAAATTTGGTGAAATATAGCCTAAGAATTAGCTACGAACGCACAAGGGTGTTCATGAAACCGATGGAACGCACCGCATTGACCGTTTCTCAAATTCTGGCCAGTGAGTACTTGAGAGTTCAAGGGAGCACTCTGGCGTCTTCGGCACAAGGGAGAACCACCACGACTTCAATGTGTTCCTGAGATTTTATTGTAAATCAGTTCTGGTTGACTGCCATATGTTCCAGGTCCGTGGGTTTGAACACTGGATGATGTGGTAGGAACCATACAGTCAATTGCCCGCTCATTCCACCAGTTATCGGGATTTTTCAGCACGTTGACTGTCAAGGTAACTTCCATCGTTGATACCTATAGTTGATATGGCATCTTGCCACGTATATAATATTTTTCCTTGCTGTCCGTTAAACAACAGTCAACCTCTCTGTTGCTTGGCAAATCAGGATGACCTTTTTTTAAGTAGAGCTAACTGGTAGTGACCACCAAAGAATGTTGGAAACCTCCTCATATACTCAGTGCATGGCAACCTTAAGCAGACAGGGCAAGTTGGATCTGATCGGTTCTATTGAATTCAAATTTAAACAACCTTTTTAGTAGAAGCAACTTTGGTACATCACCGGAAAAACAATATACTGGAGCTTTCGGTTTGCCCGTGCCACCTCCCACCTTTGTTAACCCTAGTACCATTTAGCCGGAGTGCTCACTCACGGTTTGCAGGTCTCCGCTTCGATTCATGACCCATTAAGCCAGCGGGTTGTCACGTCCAGCTAGCAATTAGGAAGTTGCTCCTGGAATCACAGGCAGCGACACATCAATTAAATGTGGTCACGTTCTAGGTTGCCGGTTTGTGTGCACCAGACTTAGTAACTTAGTCGGCAATTGTATGGATCTGTCCGGATTACCCGTAAGGCTCATTTGCAGTGAAGACTTCTACTGCCGGTAATATAACACTGACTCGGACTCTATTACCGAATGATAATTTCCTCAAGGCGACCTCACTCGGCTGGTATTTGCCACCCACATTTTTGAACAGGGCATTCGGCCAATGCTGCATCGGATCCGTTGTCCTGGAAGGCATAGGGTCTTATTGTATCTGAGGTTCATTTAATTTTGTTAGACACTGCCCCAGCCAACACCTTGAGGTTCACTGGTGAAGCTGTTGTGTGTTGCACCTCACGTTCACTTTTTGCCGGTGATAAATTTCTTCTTCACTGCGCTTCGTTTTCTCTGTGTAACGGGAAAGATGCTTTCGAGCACACTGAGTTGGAACAAAAACCTGCTTTGTCACACATTGCTTTGAGCGGTAGTTTGGCTTGCAAAAACAAAACACAGTTTTGACTCCTTGGCAGATGTGTGGTGATCGTCAACAGTTTGTGAACGCAAGTTTGAGCGTTATTCAACTCAATGTGACGCTTGACATTTGGCGCACTGCAGTTTGCGGGCCTTCTCGTAGATCCGAAGTGTACCGTCAGGTACGTGGGCATCCATTGTATATATCTTCTGATTAGCATCTACAGGTTGGATCGTTGACCTCTTAACGCCAAGCTGAAAATAGCTGTTTGAGGTGCAAGAGACCATGCAGAAGAAACTCGTGCTAGCAGCGTTCGCCTAGAAACAGTTTTAAGTTGGTATAGAATGTTCCCTCCATGAAGCGAACTGTTGGTAACTAACTCGGACCATTTGAACTGCAACGGCGTGGATAGTCACCGGATCATACCCTCTATTATGTGACACGGAGTCAGGTCGGAATCAACATTGAGTTTTCGCGGAGTGGTAGGCCCAGTGTCACTTTTTGAGCCAAGTATTCTAAGGCCTTTGCGTCATTTTCTATGACAGTAAGGCATTCAACAGATGATCCAATGTAAAAACGTGCAATGGGGTGTGGTTGACCAACGTGGCGTTTAAAAACGTTGGCGGCTTCGTTGAGTCTCAACTCACGTTCTAATACTCCACATCATTTTATCGCTTCCAGTTGACCTACATCGCTGTACTGGATGAGATAGGAATACCCACTAGAAAAGTCATGAGTTTGGCGGTCACGTCTGATATATATATATCAGATATATATATATTTCTCATTAATCTACAGGGTTGCCGCTGACGTTTTAAGAAACCTTCTAGGAATACCGCATACACATGCTCAGGAGGTTCCCGAATTTGCTTGTTGATCCCGGTTTATTCTGGTGCTACACACGTATCTTCGGGATTGGATCAGTCGGTTCACTTTTGGAAGGTTGATATGGAAGAAAATCCATTTGGATGGACATTTGGCTCGACGTAACGTCGCTCAACAGCATTGCACCGGGGCTCAGCAAAACTAGTTGGGGACCGAGTCACTGAACACAGAGGTGGCCCTCCTGATGAAGGCTCTGATATTACATTTTCCGCTTAGTCTGTCAGCCATTTTACATCATCCTCATACGCAGTTCCGTAATCTTTTACCTTGGCAACAAGGGAGTTGACTTGTGAGTTTTTAGTGCGGGGTTAGAACATGTTACCTGTAACAGCTTGAGAAATGGCCGGCCATTATTGAGTGTAACCAACACTTGAAGATATATACAAAGAACCTATGATAAGGTAAATCAACCAGTTGGGTAAAGTGCGGAAAAATTTGAGACTGGCCTTGCACAGGTGGTTCGTCCTGGCTGAGTAGCGGAACCGTGAGTCTGTTGGGCCGGATAAAATTTTCAGTGGTCTCAACTCTCCCCCGGCGGGTCATCGCACCCTGACTTGTGGTAATCCGAACAGAGTTCATTGTTTCTGGCAGGATTTAACAAGCAGCGCGGGTGATGTGAACAAAAAGATGTGCATAAACGTGTGCAAAAATGAATGATGAAAGGTGACGTTTACTTACAAACGTTACTTCATTTTGGTTGTTTCAAAAACAAACCTGAGACCAAGAGTGAATATGCTAACAAAAACTGCTCATCCAGGGGTTCATTTTTTGGGATTTTGTTCTTGATACAGCACTCCAGTCGACCCATTTACAGTCAGCTGTATCTCCGGCAATATGGCCAATGCACTCTCAAAATTCCAGCCCGCCCGAAAAGTCAACCAGTTCGCACTTAGTCAGTGAGTGTATGTGAAAAGCCCAAAGGCCGACTATCAAACGCTCCGCTGTTTGTCACTGTTTGTCACTGGGTTCTAAGGAATTATGGGAACCAACAAACTACTTGGCTTTCAAGCATGGTATGCCGGACGAACTTCTCTTACGTAAGAAAAAATATAGTCGGAAGAAGCAGCGCTGCATTTTGCATGGTCAATTCTGCCGCGGTTACCTTGTATCAAGCCCAAAGTACACTGTTACTTCAGGATCATTCTGGCACCAAATAGTACCACTTCACCACGACTGATGGTTGAACATTGCAGACTGTCATCTCTCTTGTCTTAACCCTTAGAGTGATTTGATAGTTTTTCCCCGGTTCAACGATATCTCCACTACAACTTATTCATATATACTAAAGATGGGCGAATTTACTCCGCGGCAGGTTACGTTCAATACCGTTCTTCAAAAGGCGCCAAGTAATCGATGTCCTTTAAGCCTTCATACTCAGATGAAGCTGCTGGCTTTGTTAACTATTTCATCGGCCATTTTCCTCCTCATTTTTGCCGTGTTCAGCTTCGTGGGATTGATGGTTAATAGTCTATCAGTGGATGACTCACTCAGTCTGACTGATAAAGGCATAATACCTTCTGAATCAATCTGAGCAGCCTCACCCACTCCCTCCATTGGTTTCGTCAAGGTTTCCCGCATCATCTCCTAGACTGTTGAACTTTTGCTGAGTAGTGGTGAAAGGTGACCTCACGCCTTATTATCTCCCTCAAATAAGCCGCACTGTTCGTCCCCATTCTTACACCGGCTACTACCACGGTTCTAAAGGCCGAAATCAGATATTCTCATTCTATATTTTTTCCTGAGAAGCTTATGGTTCCCCCGATTCTCGATGGATAGAAAATCTTTTTGCTTCGATCCGAACAATGACCACTTGTTTAAGTGAATTCGATTCCATTTTATCGTCCCCCGTTACTGAGCGGTGCATAGTTGTCGATTTTGTTGTGCGGACACATTATTTGATCAACTTATAAGGATTTTCCACAGTCGAGGTGAGGAATTAATTTTTTGTATTAATTCCGTCGATGACACATCAAATCCAGTTCGCGAGCGCCTCCTCGTTAACCGTTTCAAAGGCAAATTATCTTCCCTGTCGTTGGATGTTCAAAGGGGGTTTTATTGGGCCATCAGATGACGCGTAACTTGGTGCGAATTAACTCGTTTGCGAACGATTTAATGGCACCCGAGTAACGTCTCAAAGCAGAACTCCATAGAACCATGGCGAACGCGCTCCACATGCTGCCAACTGCGCTTTGTGAGTTTAGTTCAGCCTACGATTGCAGCTCACGGCGGTTACGACGAGTTCACTGCCATAGATTTTTGCACACCGTTCGCGTCCACTGTCCGCTACGAGCAGTAATTGGAGCTGCAGTCATGACCACAGATCATGCTATAAAAAGCTTATAATTGGAATGGGCTGAAATATCTTGGGTCTTGAGTGATTGCCGTATTCGTACGCACTTGGCTAGTCCTGCAGAGTAGACCCAAATTCCGATAACATCTGATCAGACGCTTTTGAGAGATCATAGAGACCTGAAGGCGTTTATTTCTAAGCTTCGCAGGGCCAAAACTACTGTATCGAAGCTAGAGGCCACGTAGGGAATGGCTCCGGTTGCTGACCTTCATCGCTCTTAGCTTACAATCAATCCAATCATCTTGTCGCCCCTTTTGCTAAGATTACTACAACCAATATCACCTTGATTGTTTTGCCAGAAAAGCTTTGCAAAAGCAGACTGATATCGTTTGGACATGGCCTATCCCCTTTTCAATCCTTATCCCTTGCGCCAAGCACTCAATCAACAGCTCAATGCCCACCAGTTGAACTTTAGTAAATGTTGCTTCCTTTTACGGAGGTGAGCAGTGAAGTTATTACTACAACTAGCAGTCGATCGCCTTACCACCTTGTTCGTCAGACTTTCTCGAAACGGCTGTTTGCAAATCAATCACCAACTAATTATTACCCCAAAGTTTTCGCGACTAGCAAAACTACTCTTTTGTATGCCCAATAATACGGGTAACTCTCCTGTTAACAGCAGCAGCAGTGGCATACGCGTAAGTGCCACATAAATCCGGAATGATGACACCGCAATGCGTAAATCATTTGGTCTCACTCGAAATGTCGCCGCCTTGTTGTTGGGGACGACACCCTCTCCGCTGCTTCCAACCATACTCGTGAAATATATTATGCTCCGTGAGCTGAGTTCCTCTGTATGCACTGCTCAACTCTCATGATTCGGCTTCACCCATGATTCCGTCCAGGACCACTTCGTGTCTCAAACGCCTCCAATGACCTGCCACCTGAACTGTTCGCTCTAAACACCTCTCTTCGAGATTGACATAAAATCTTAACTGGCTGCAACAGCACTAATACAAGCTCTCTTTTGGTCAATGCTAGCTTTTCTCTTAGAGCTAGGATGGAACAAATTATTGCGAATAGTATGTGTTTCTCAGCGCATCTGTGAGAAGCACGCTCCAGCGAACACAGTCAGTGCACTAAAGTTCACTTGGTACATGTAAACAATAATGTACGATGTGGTGAACGTGGAAATTTACCAGCAAAAAGACGTAAAGAAGAGGGAAACAATTGCAATGTACACAAAGTGCACAAACTACCAAATGCAGTATCAGCCTACTGTCTTCTGTGCTAAAATTTTTGACAGGAGAAGAATGTTTCTAATGTTTCTACAGAATTTAAAAATTCTGTTGTTAAATTTATTTAGAGTTTATAAAGTTATGTTTGTGGAAACAGCCAAGGTCATTTCGGAAAAGTTTACTCAGAGAATGCAAAAGCTGGAATCCAGAAGAGTTCGTCTTAATTCGATGTAATTGATACCAGAAAACATGAAAATAAGCTGTCGGGGTATCAAAAACTTGCGGTAAGGTGAACGGATATCTAGACAGGACTTTGTGAGTGGTCAAAAATCGACCGAGCTTCAAAAATCCTGCGAAGTGTTCAACTAGCAGGGTGTTTTGGGCGTCCAAAACGTTGTACTGTTTTTTCGCACGAATGTTCTGACGGCTCAAGGTTGAAACGCAACATTACGTGGCGTACGTTGAAATTCGGAACGATCAGATGAACTAAGAAGAACGATGCATCATATACAGTTTAGCCAGATTTCTACTCAGTACTGTTATCTTCGCGTTAGGTTACAAAATGAATAACGTTAACAAACACCTCCTTTAAAATAACACAAATAGTCAGATGACAGCTTATTCTGGTACGAGTGTGGCACCGAACGTTGGTGTCGATCCACCTTGTACAGAAATGTATAAATTGGAAACGATGTTTTGTCACAAAAAAGGATGTTTTCTAGAATCAACCCTATGGATAATGGGCAGATATCCCCTACTTTCACAGATTTTGCGTGACCTTCAGAGCAGAAAACAAAGTCCTAATCTTTCTGTTGCCTCAACATGGTTTTCGGGCTTGGGTGCTGCTTTGATACGGCGGACTATCCTCAACGGGAATTCGGTCCTTAGATAAAACAGTGCTGGACTGGCAAGAGGGGTGCAAATAGAGGGAAAGCAATCGTGGTCGTTAATAGTGGTCGTCGATGGCGCCAGTTTGTTGCGTTTGGGCCTGGCTTGACTTCTGTTCTATCCTGGTGTGGTTTCGTATACGTGACTTGTTTATTTCCGCAGCAATATTATTTCAACGTGAGCGTACCAAACTGGCTGTCGCGATCAACACGGGTAGTTTCATTTGATTGCTGCAGGCGGTCGACATCGCAGTTGTGTGTGAGGGTATGAGACACAGGGTATACTGCGGTGCATGATTTTGGGCCAAATGCTTTGAACGAGAGTCGTAATTACGCTCGTGTTTAGGCGCGAGTGTCCTGATGACATGGCGAGCCACAAAATTACGCAACCACAACACGGATCAAATAAGCTGTTGCACCGGCCGTCGCGCAAAAGAAACAGACTGCATTGTCTTGAGTCTCTAGCAAGGGCGTGTTGCCGAAAATGCGCAGGCAGACAGAAATTACTCACGGTCGTTTTGGATTATGCCGGCGCTACTACCAACCCGCGCTCACCCCATTATCACCTCTCCAGCAAAAATCCGAGAGCGAACGTCGCTCACGCAAGCCTCAGTAGCACAACGTTCGACATTTCATAGGTCTAAAGATGCGAGACGCTTTCTGTTGAGACACGGAATGCGTACGCGCTGTTGGACTGACGCAACGCAAGTCAGCCAGAACGACGCCTCGCACTGGCTGCCATGGACCGCAAACACCGGGGCATCGGCGTTGAAGCCTTGGGTGAATTATTGAATTGCACACCAAGGTAAGCTCAAGGAGACGGGTGCCGCGTACTTTTACTGGGTGGTTTACTTGGCAGATGTCGCCTGGGAGTGTGGTATCTGTCCCGCAGCCGCTTGCTGTATCAATGCTTTGATGACAGGCATACCACATGGCATCAGTTACTGAGTTCTATCCACGCGCCCGCGATTCGTTCGAGGCAAGTGTCTATGGTTCAACTATGAGTCATATTGATGATACGAAGGACCAGCTTTACAATCGGCTGCCCGTCACAATCCGGTCGGTACTGGTAAATGACCGATTATCCATCCTGGGTAACTTCAATGCGCGCGTTGAGTGCAACTTAACAACCTGACCGGGAGTCCTGTTACCACGAGACACGAGAACGGTAATCATCTGCTAAACTTGTATGATACTCACGAGGCGGCTGTCACTGACACCCGTTTTCAGCTTGATGGGAGTGACATCACGACGTGGATTTGCCCACAAAGCGGTCATCATCGTTTGTTCAGTTACGTGGTTGTGGGACAGCGCGACAGTCTTGAAGTACGTATCAAACCAGTGATGCGCAGCGCTGAATGTAGCACAAGTTCTGGGCTGGCCGTGACCAAACTTTTGTCCATGCATGCGGACTTGCTCATTGTGGACCTGCTGGATAACGACAGAAATAGGACGCCAATGGTTGAACACTCTCCAGACAAGGACTGTTTTTTCACTTGCAATATGATCCTGTATCCACTGCCTCGCGAGCGTATGGCGACAACTCGTGGAGGACATCACAGCAGCGGCCACCGAAACGATCGGTATCGAACACCAGAACCACCCACACTTGTTCGACGAATTAACATGAGAGAAGGATACAAGGTTTGCCCCTCTTATAATGGATCCGAATAATGAAGCAAAGAAGGTGACAGTCGGGAACATTCGCCGTCAGCCCGCCCAGGGTCCTCACGGAACCAAGGATGAGTGGCGGACAAAGTGAGGCAAGTTGGTGCAAGCCACACCAATAGAAGACAGCACAGGGAGTTCTACGGCTCGACTAGGGCGATCTTTATCCATCTGGCTAGCCTACCAAAACAGTAATTGGCGTGGACACCGGTCCATCTTATACCCAACAAGAGGATAACCTGAGGGTCTAGCGTAAACACTTTGGTAGCCTACTAAACCGTCCGGCTACCATTGATTGAGTGACCGCGAACATCCTGCCGCAACAAGTTGTCAAAGCCCCACAAGTAGTGGCCTAGGATTTGATCGTGGTGTACACAGCAACTGAACAGCTGCACAATGGGAGGGTTGCAGACGAGGGTGGGTGAACTGTGGACGGGCGTTGGAACGCGTTCTGCTTCAGCCAGCTCACTGCATTTCAGAGCAGGAAATAATGACAGGAATTCATGGGTGCCCTCAAAGTACTTTTGCTGGAAGGTACGATAGGAATGCGATGTTCCGACAGCTACCTGGACGTTAGTCTGCTAGATTGCGTTGGCAAGGTACTTGCAAGATTCCTTTTGGACTCACTGAATGCGGGTGGTTTGGAGGCCAATATTTTCTGAGTAGTGTGGATCTGGGCCAATCGCAGTAAAATCAACATGGTGGTTGCTGCCAGACTTCAGGACAAGTGCCGGGAACACAACCAGCCCCTCCATGTCTTCTTCGTAGACTTCACCAAGGCATTTGTGTCCGTAAACCACGAAAAGTTGTGGACTGTGCTTGGCAATTTACTATGTCCAGGTACTGTGATACTCAGAATTAAGGACTCCGAATAGCCCTAGAAATCGTACTCGAATTGAAACCTCCCACGCAAGTAACGAGGCGAAGACTTGGTACTGGCATCAGTGAGCAATTGTTATTCATGGATTGAGACGCCGAATTTATTGATGTGCAATGGTATTAGAGAAATAACGGAAGGCACAACACTAAGACCGTTCGTCTAATCCTGATGTTGTACTATTAACGCGATATTTGGATTGGCCGTCTGTCAGATCTTCTGTTGTGTCGGGGTTTGAATAATCGGTGAATCCAGATTTCTATCACAACCCTCCTCTCTTCTGGAAGCCTCCGCAATCATATTTGCCAATCGTTCTGATCTTCTCGGGGCATCGAACTCTCGTAGCACAAATTGTTCTGCTTCCTCCATGGGCACTTGTTCATTGCTTCGAAACCGGATTTGGTCAGTGTGTCTCCGATGAATGGTGGCATCGTGTAAGTCAGTAATTTCCACCATTGTGCTGCCTAGCTGGCGAGTGATCAATCCTTTGGCAGGTCGCAGATCGTTTCCACGAAAATACATCACATCCGTTGAATCCACACACTGAAGCGATGCTCTTGGTTGCCTTGATTTAAATAGCACCGCTGAGCTCTCCTTCGTTGTGCAATGGGCTGCGTTCCTGTGCTGAAGCAGAAAGTTGTCGAGAAAAACGTCCAGTTCAGCAAATGTTTTAGGATTAGTGGAACTCACGGCACTTTTGAGCGTTTTCACCAGTTTTTCTATGGCCCCGTTTGAACATCGATGTCGAGGCGCCGTTCGCAAGCGACGACACCCAACGCTGTCAAGCCACTGTTTCATTTCAGAAGAACAAAATTGTGATCTGATGTTTGTCACCAACACCTGCGGAATGTCTTCGCGACTGAAACATTTACGAAATTGTTGTATGGTAAGTGCCGCGAAAGGTGAGGTTGTACTAAATACTTCTGGCCACCGTGAGTATGAATCAATCAACACCAGAATGTGATAGTTACCAATAAGTAGTCCATAATAGTCTGCGTGCACCCGTTGCCGTGGTACATAGCTGTCTGGCCAAAGTGTCCACTTCTTGGGCCTCGTCTTTATTTTGTAGAGGCAGGAGTGGCAGTTCATTGCAATGCTCTTGATACCCGGGTTTATATCGGGCCACCAACACGTATGTCGAGAGAGGGATTTCATTTTCTCCACGTCCAGATGACCCTTATGCAAGTCGTCTAATACCGCCCTTCGTAGCGGAGGTAGAATGACCAATTGATCTCTCCGACACAGCACACCATCAGGTTGTAATGACAACTCCTCTCGTTTCTGGAATAATACTGAGTGTTTCTTCCTAATATTTGACGACCAACCCTTGTTCATCGCGGTAATTACCGTGCCATAATAGTTCTTAGTTGTCATGATCAAGTCCTCCCGGCTCGTTGGAATAGCTGTCAAAGCAAGCAAACAAGCTTCAGTGACTGAAAAACTGGAATACCGTGATAAAAATCCGCCTGAGGAATCTGTTTACCTGGACGATGAACGATTTCATAGTCGTATACTGCTAGAACTAGACTCTGTCGCTGTATCATTGCCGCTGATGATTTGGCAATTGATTTGTGGGTGTCGAATAAATACTGTAGAGCTTGGTTATCAGTAACAATCTTGAATCTTATAACGAAAAAATATTTATGCAACCTCCTGACAGCCCCGTAGACTGCTAAGGCCTACTTTTGTGTTTGTGAATATCCTTGCTCAGCCTTATTCAACAAACGTAATATGCAAATGATCGGATATCCTCCCCGTTTCAACACAGCCCCAATGCCAACATTGGATGCATCTGTGATCAGCGTGGTAACTTTAGACAGTAAATGGGGCTAACATCGGTCTTTCAATCACAACTTTTATTAATTCTCGCAGAAGAATTTCGCCTTTTTGAGTCCAAGACCATGTTTTTGCTGACTGAACCGCAAATAGTGGTTGTGCTTTTGTCGAAAAGTTTGGGACAAAACGAGAATAATACTCCAAACATCCCATTATTGATCGCAGCTCATCCTGGTCTCTTGGCGATGTAACGGTAACCAAGGCTTTGTACCGGTCAGGGTCCGGCCTGTGTCCTTTATCACATATGGTAAAACTAAGAAAACTCAGCTCTCGCACTTGGAACACGCACTTAGAAGGTTTCATGGCTATGTTCCTATTCCCGAATCGTTCCAGAAGTGAAAGCAACCTCTTATTATGCTCCTCTGCACTGTCGTTGTATATGACCACATCATCTTGATAAGCGCGCACTCTTGGTAAATCGGTAATTACTTCATCAATCTCAGCTTGGACTATCCCAGCTGATACGTGTAATCCAAACGGTAAAAAATTGTACCGAAATAATCTCCAAGGGGTGTTAATCGTAGTGATCGTCTTAGAATCATACTCCAATGGAATTTGTAAGTGTGCGTTTTTCAAGTCAATTTTAGAAACACTTTGCTACCGTGCAGGGCTTTCATGAAATCCTCCGGCTCCTCAGTTGTTGCTGCGCACTTTTTTCAGTCTTGGATTCAGCGTTAATCCATAGTCACCACATATTCAAGGTGATTTGCTATCTTCCTTCATAACCACAACGATTAGTGTGGTCCATGCTGATGAGTTAACCCGCGATATTATGCCGTCTTCCTTCAAACTGCTCAGAGCATTATGCACATGTTCTCTCATTCCATAATTTATTATTCGCCACTTTAGAAAAACCAGGTCCCATTGCACCTTCAGTTTTGCTGGCTCTACTTTCATCCCTCTTGAGAGTTGTGAACATTGAACAATCAGATTGCGTAACTGGGCTTGGTACTCTTCACTTGGACCATTTTTGCAATTAGTATTTAGCGAAAGAGCACAATTGAGCTGTTTTGAAGTTTTTGATCCCAGAAAAGCTGGACTTCATTCCGTCACCAAAAACGCAGTGAAATAAGCTCATTATCATTACCTACAATCATTACATCAGCTTCACCTAGCAGAGCCAACCGATGACCAGTAGCTCCGCGTATTTCCATCGTTGTTGGTCTCAGTTGAGCATCAGGGGGCATGCGATCTAGTAGCGGTTTGGAAATAATGGATTCGCTACTTCCTGTGCCCACAATAAATTCATACTTACATCCCGATTTGAACTTGAGGCATCTGTGAATAAATTGCCCAGCTCTGGACTTCATTTGCAATGAATAAACAGCAGTGGACGGTTCTATAGTACTTGTCTCTCTAACTTGACTCAGGTGACATTTATGACTTCTACCTACTTTCTTAATATGACCAGATTTACCGCATGAATGGCATATAGCATTACGAAATCGGCAAGATGATCGTAAGTGTAGCTCACCGCACGAGAAACACTTGTTAAATTTCCTTGAACCGGGATTGATGATGGGTGCATAGGAAGGCCTGTTTACTGGTTGACTTCGGGTGGCAGTATGCGCTTTGGTCTTCTGAAATAATGTCACGTTCGAATCAGCTGTAGGGGCGTTGACGTCACCCTTCTGCTCGCAGATGTCTCGGGTCTCTTGAAAAGTTACGTCTTGTTTGACCAGCAATCTACGCTGAAGAGCAGTGTCATTGACTCAAGCAATCAATCAATCACGTAGATGCTCCTCCAGCTTGTCACCGAAGTTACAACGGACAGCTTGATTTTACAATTGTAGGATGAACTCACGGAAGCTCGTGCCTGTTGAACGCACTGATGAATTGAACTTCACCCGTTCTGTGGACTGGAAATTGACTGGGAGCACGTGCTTTAACAGCAGTTTCTTTAGTTCGTCGAACGGTAACGAGGCTGGGGCATTCGGATAAGCCAGATTCTTGAGTAACGAATACAATTCACGACCACCAGCGGTAACGAAGAAAGCTGATTGGTTTTCCTTGTTCAGATCACGATGAATACTAAACCACAGCTCAAATCGTTCGACCCATTCCTCGATTTTACTCGCATCGGCATGAAGATTTAATTTTTCAATTGCAGACAGTTCCATTCTTCGACGCCAATTTGTGATACTCAGAATTAAGGACTCCAAATAGCCCTAGAAATCGTACTCGAATTGAAACCTCCCACGCAAGTAACGAGGCGAAGACTTGGTACTGGCATCAGTGAGCAATTGTTATTCATGGATTGAGACGCCGAATTTATTGATGTGCAACGGTATTAGAGAAACCACAGCCTGTCATTGGCTGATCTCATTAGCACATGCAACACCATAAACTGTATGTTAATTGGTGGAATGCAGAACAGATGAATTGACGAATAACGGAAGGCACAACACTAAGACCGTTCGTCCAACCCTGATGTTGTACCATTAACGCGATATCTTTTGTTTGCAGATGACATCGTACTGTTCGCTCAAAGTGAGGGCTAACCGCAGCGACTGACCACCGCTTTCGCGACCACGACATCCAAGCTTGGATCGGATATCAATATAGGTAGAACATTTCCACTCTTTCAGCCTTCTCCAGGCGAAGTTGCTGTTCCTGCACCTACATCTGAAATTCACACCGACGGAGAGTTTGTCGACAACCGCGCAGACTCCTGCTACTTACGTCGCAGTTTGTCAGCAGATCCGTCAGCGGACGGCAAGTGCCGAGCTTGTGTGGGGAAGACTCATGCTACTTCCGGACGTCCTGAAAGACGTGTCTTGAAGCACCATAGCCTGAGGATTCGCACTGGGTCCTATGTCCCTTGCTGAGTGGTGTTATCTATACTGCTGTACGACAGCAAAATTTTGTACCGTATCAACGGAACGTGTGCTAACGCGGAACGTCCGTTGGATGAAAGGTGAAGACAGCAAATAAGCCACTCTATGGGCGGGTGGATTCGGTAGGCAAAATCACTGTCGTCCAAACGACTGTTTTCTCCAGATGACTGTTTTGCCTTCTATCGTGCATTTTGTTTCCTGGAAGTACCTAGTATTGATCATGACGGTCTGTGGAAGTGTGATCCGGACGGGCGTTGGCAATTTCAATGAGCCGCCATTGCTGGACCGCGAGCAGGAATGCGTGATGCGCAAGAGAACTATTGGCGCCATGGCTCGTGATCACACAATTGTAGGTTGTTGCGATCCGCACAACCGCGCATGCGCCGGATGTTAGGAATTTATTGGTCGTCAACCTAACCATTGTATATTTTCGGCGGGGATACCATGAGAATATAAGGAGCGCGCGAGTGTTATCCCTATTAACTTGTATAGTGTGTTGATGAAGTGCAGCTGGTCATACAAAAAATGAATTGCTCACTTGAACGTTCACAATCCTGACATGCCCTCCGCCGAAATAAGAGAATCGATCCTCAGCTAACATGAGAAGCATCAACGCTTACTGTCTGTTCAATCCTGGAGAGGTCAGTTTGTAAATCCTCACTGGTATCACAGAAAGCATGTTGCGTCTTTGTCTTAGCCAGTGTTAATCAGTACGCAAATGTACCGACATGTTATTTCACAGCAGTTCTCTCATTGTGGCCCAGAGCAACACATCTACTGTAGGCGACTACTTAAAACGGGTTAATCGTTTGTTGTTTTGACTATGGAACAATGGACAAACTGGGTTGATTTGCCCGAATTCATAGGAGGTTACCCTGTTAGAATCGCCTTTGGAGTTTCAACAGCAGCATCTGGGGAAAAGACAACCAATGCAAGGGGTGGTTTTCTTCGACGGTAGAACGATTAATGTGACACCCGGACATTCTCCATCCGATATTTTCTCACGCACCAATTGCTCGCTAGCAGATGTTAAGAGCGAGGCACCTGATTCTGAGTAGAAAGCAAGCCTAACTTCTTTGCAGGCTATCCAAAGAAGCGCCTGTATAAAGGATCTCTGCTGACTGCATCGTCATATGGGGACTGTCACTCTTGAGGTTACAGCCATTTCTGTCAGCCTGCCGGGGGGTGAGATATGTCCTTACGTCGTCATGCAAAAGCATATGCTACCGAAACCATTTTAAAGAAGTCTTTTTAACATTGCTAACACATTGGGTACCATCGTGAACAATTCCAAAATCCCTACACACCGCAGCGACTTTCTGTGTCTGCGTTATGTTTCTCTGTTCTAGTCCGCTCGGCAAGCAGTGTACTATGGGTGAAGGTTGTTCTGGCAAAGTCGGTCAGCAAACTCAAGCTGCAGCTTGGCCACTTAATTATCCCATGATTCACGCCAGCTATCTGGTACTTATAACCGCGTACCTATTGATTTCTCTCAGTTGCCTTCAGTCCGCATGTCGCTCACATTTCGTCCTTTCTGCTCAGAATCATATTTATATCATTCCTTTTGCGTTACGAAACTCGTCTGCCGATGTAATATCACCACTTGAGCAAATCACGTGGTGGAAACGGACAGGCAACAATGCGACTCTCACAGCGACGTCACACCATTTGCAAAACTGCAAACTTTGTTCTGTCGATTCACACCGGACGACCCTGATAATTAAATATCACACGAACATTATGTTGTGCAGTTGGCATGTGAGAATGTGCTTGATCCCCCTCCACTTACATGGTAGAACGCCCTCTCTGAACTGCAGGTAAACTGCTGTCCTAAAAAGCCCTGAACTAGATTAACACGACGATGCTAAAAAGAAGTGGGTTTAGTTTCACCAGTGTTTGAAAATACGGCAAGAATTTACATCAAGCCTTGGCCGGGAAAATGGCAGAACTCAAGAGAAGAAAGAAAAATACCAGGTGGGTTTATACCCACTATTGAATCGTTTGCTAACGATTCAAGTTCACACCTAGTTACTCGTGATCTTTTGGTCCAGTAAATGCCTCTCAATATTCAATGACAGAGAAAATCTATCCTCGAAACGGTTAGCGAGAAGGCGCTCTTAATACCTGGATTTAATACGGTACTGATTGAACCAATGTAGAAGAAAATTGTCTCTCACCTCGAATGTGAAAATCCTCAGAAATCAAAGAAAGTGCTCGCACAACAAATTAACAACCAGGCACCGATCAACAATGGTGGACGATAAAACGGGTTGAGCTCACTCAAACAAATGGTTATTGGCTTGGTCAGAGAAAAACGGCGAAAATCATAAGTCACTCAAGGAAAAATATGGAAGAAAAATGTCTAATTTCGGTATTTGGAAGTTTACAAGGCTTGGACTAAATAGGGGTAAGGGAAACGGTCAAAGCAGTTTGTGTAAGAACAAGGAGGAGTAACGTATCTCATTTGGGGAAGAGAGTAGAGCGTAGGGCCACCTTTCAACATCAAGAAAACCTCAGCAATATCAAAATAACGCAACAAACCTTGACAAAATCAACACCCACTCATTTGCACTCAAAACTCTTCCGAGGGGAAACACGTGGAACAATGGGATACTTTAAACCCAATTTGGAAAGGTTCAGGTAAATGAACGTAGAAGAATGAAAAAATGAACAAACTTCTCAAACTCGTAAACGTTTGCCTTGTACATTCGGTTACGCTACTGAAAAATTTGACACGGTTTATTTCGGCACTTCTTGTCAAGCGTGCAAGAAAATGGTGTGGCAAAGAGATTCACGCTCATTTTGCTGCTCTCCCTGGTAAATATAAACGACCTGAATGACAATCTAGTCGGTTTGTTTTACCTTGAGATGAAAAATATATAACTAGTTGGACGTGCGCTGAGTTCGGACGGCCTTCGAAAAGTTGTTATGCATAGATGAAATGAGAATTCCTGCTGTTCTACTTGAACAGCCAAATTTCGGGTGCTGGATAACCGACAACTATTTATCTCGGTAAGGCGTGGACAGTCTGGCTGGTAGCCAGCTAGCAAAATGAATGTCTAGGCCTTCAGATCTCCGGTACAGTTTGCTTGTCTGTTCGGAATGCTGAAGCTAGATCCAAAGCAAAACGAGCACTCTGTCGCTTAGAACCCGCAATCGTCGGCTTATATTCAGCTGTCATCCACCAGTTACACTCCACCACCGTTCACCCCCAGTTGGAATAGTGTGCTAAGCCTTGGTCAGCACATCTCAAGAAGGACTCTGGCGTACTCCGAGAGGTATAAGAAATTTGCGCGTGCATCCTGGTGAGTAGGAAGGGTTCAAAATGGGGTGGATGACCGGTTGTGTTGAATATTGATAGGGTGTGCGGAATTATTCACCGCTGTAGTAAACTCTTCCAGTTTGTTTGGTTAGCGGTGGAACAAACTAGAAGTTGGATGGGCCATGGGTATACAATCAAGCTGCTCATTTTAACGTAAGCCGTTTACGTTCATTTTCGCGGATATTCGCTATAATATCAGAAGCAAATTTGATTCAGTCTTAAGCTTGGGGCTAAAAAGCAAATTGATAATCGCCGGTTCTGAAGTTTTTGGTTCCGCGATCAGCGGGGTTTGTTTATCTCAAAACAAGATGAGAATGCCCAACTGCCGCAACGGTTTCTGAGCATGACGCGGCCAAAGTTTCATTACAGCCTCCGAACACAACATCATTCATAACGTATTAACAAATGTTCCGCCATTGGACATCCACCCAAGGGGTCATAAGGCTGATAATTTGTTACAGCCGTAGAGCTAAATTCGGTATACTACGGACTTTGAGATCATGCGACCATCAAATAGTGAGTACGTATCCTAACGGTGCTTGAAAGACAGCGATTGGGCAACGATTTGAGATCGCTGGTGTGCCATTTGATAATCCAAAAGAGGCTCGAAGTTTTCAACTGTTCATTCCTCAAGCGTTTGACAATTTCAACTTTATCGTTGCACACTTTGACGACAATAGGAAAAAGCGTCGGTGAAAAACAGCACGCGTATCATTTGTAACTGATTTCCGAATGTTCACATGCACAATACTTCTTTATACCATAGCAAGCGTTTGCTCGGAAAGTGAACTGTGGCCTTCTCAGACCCACTATCGACTCTACTTGTAATACCCCTTCTCCCTACGAGATCAAAGCTACGTACAGTCTTCTGCTTCCTTGTTCCGCGAAGCAACTTCACCCGTGCTTCATTCTCAGCGTTAATAAGTTGCCATTAACCGATATTTGTGAATGAAGTATTGCCAGGAAAGCAAACGGCGTAGGCTTTCGAACGAACTATATATCATTTTGTCAGCGTTATTATTCTACTCCGCATAAAACTGAAAGAGGTCCTCTACATGTTTACTGACTCTGCAACTATTATCGCCAAGATTGTCCAAAATTAACACACGAATGGGGCAGTGCAACTAATTGCGCTCTTGTTGCAGGAACCACGGCTGGGTGGAACAGGTCACTTCGTCTGTACAAGAAGGGTATTGACCGCTGTTGCTACCAAAAAACATTTTCACAATTCGGTGGAATGTAGGAATCTAAGTAGACATACTAACCACGTGGCGTTAGTATAAGCAATATTGCAGGGTTCCGGATAGCTTACCGGCCTGGTTACGGAATAAGGTGTGGAATAATTCCATAGCCATTAGCTGCATATTGCACTCAGGGTACTAACAGGGTTACGTGGCTTGTACCGTTCGGTTGTTTATCCGTGTGTCACGCGACTTTGTGGTGCAGATAACCAAATCACACACTTTCATTTTGATTGCTTATCAACGGCCGGCTCTCAACCTGGATAGCCTTTTCTCTGTGACAGCGTCGTTCACGACACGACACGGAGCTCTTTTTGATCACTCCGTCCAATTAGGATTCTGCCTTTATCTTCAGCGGTCAATCTTACATGCCACGTCTGAATAACTCACATCTCGCAAAGGCGACTTCAGTGTTTCGTATGCTTACAGGCTGTTCACCTGAAGAATCCTGCTTAGTTGGGCTGTGTCCCTGTTTTCCACTATCATTTTTTTCACACCCGGTTCGCCAAACCTGGTAACAGTTGCAATATCCCGGCCTGAAGATTTCAAAACGACTGACCTTGTCTACTTCCAAGCGAGCTGAGGTACAACAAGATGATCTTGAACTGCTTGAGCGTTTGTGATGAATTACCATGCTCAAACTACAAGCGATTTTTTTCAGCATCTCGCACAGCACTGTTGTTTGTGATACTTACCGCACTTTTTCCCATACCACGTGCACCATCATTGCTCTGTTGAATCGTTTATAACACGCTTCGCGGATTATCACATTTCAACAGACTCATGGCTATGAAACTGCTTTGTGATAGTCTCTTATGCCTCACTATCGACTGTGATTTTGTTACACACGAAGGTTACCAGGTGGTTTGCCGACAGGTTTTGATGTAGGGGAGGCAGCACGACGGATAACGCGAAGCTTTAATCCGAATACGAGAGGCAAATGGAAGGAGCATTTTTTTATTGGGTTTTTCTAGCGTTTTTGTGCGTATCTCCTGGACAGTAAACGGTAGTCAATTAAAGCCGAGTACCATTAATTACAATGCAAAGGCGAGTCAACATTAATAGGTTCCAACAACCGTACATATGTAGACGGGTGTAAATATAGGCTATAAAACTATCTATCTGTTCGCTGTGAGTAGGGCTTTATAAGAGATCATTTTTGCTGGGGTTATTATCGAGCTGCAGTTTTGCATTTCCCAACAGTTTGAGTAATGTTTACGCAACGCTGCACAGAAAAATAAGGATGTCGACTTTCGAACGGTTTTGTGAGCGTGCTACAGATCAAATGCCGGATTGGATGCGAGTAAATGGTAGAAGTACAAAGAACGGTTTCGAACAAGCTGTCTTTGAGGGAGAGCAGAGTAACGGAAGGGTTTTGTGTTATTTGTAGCTGATGGCGAGATGATTCCCCGGCCGCATTCAAAAACGACATCAGAAGGTGCACAGAGTTTGAGAGCAGACGCAATCGATGGCGTTAGGTAGCTGCTTACGCCCTTTTCAAAACGCTGAATTTTCTGACTAAATCTTATCTTGTCCTGAAGGCTTATTCCAAACTGAGGAATGTTTTACAGTAAGGTAATTTGTGCGTATCTTTTTCCCGGGCGACAAGATTGGCAATGGGGAATATTCATTTCCTAGTCCGTTTGTTGAAGTGTGTTGTATTAAAGTAGGAACCTGATGTTCAGCTTCATTCCTCGCAACCAGAGTGGATCAACACCCAACTTTTAACAGCGTCGTCCATAGCTAGATGAAAGATGGGCGCCTTAGTAGACTTTTAGTAGAGAATCGTTTGAGGTTCTCTAACGCAAGCCCAGCAGGTCTACGGGGATGACTATAAATAAAGGTGCACTACTCAAATTGAAGTCAGGCATACATGTTGTAAGGAGCCGTCCTGAAAATCGGCACGCCAAAAATCGTTTTTATTCAGTCTGCTCTTCTTTAGTCTCGGCGGTCTGAATGCATAATCTTCCAGAAAAATTTAACTTTTAATCGCACCGCATTTTTAGGTCTTGAATGTAATTAACGGTAATTGCAGTACCATCATCCAATGAGACGGAACCATAGGGTGTCTGACGGCCATAACTGGTACTGTTCCGTTTTTTGTGAGTTTATCGCCAGCTATATCTGAGTTCAAACAAATTATGTTCAGAACGCTTTAAAATATCTGAAAATAGTTGAATAAGTCAGTTAGTGCACTAGCTGAAGAGATTAAATGACGTAAACAGATCTACTCATGCGTACTAAACACTGGCATTTTTCAAAACGCGCTACATGTGCCGTACAACGCCCTGGTACCCAGTAAAACGAAATGTACGAGTCAGTATGTTCAGCTGAGTCGCAGAACTGATGGAGAATTACGTTCAAATTGGTATGCAATGGATATATACAAATTATTGTACGTGATCCAGTGCTCGGCTGATTTGCTTCATACCTTGAAGGCCACATGCAAACAATGATAACAGAGGACAATAGGTCAACGCCCAGACCAGTCACCAGTGGGGTGATGAAAAGAATTGTTTTAGGACCGCTACTGTTTCTTATATACATAAACGATATATGTGAAGTTATCAAACATCGCAAATTGTTCCTATTCGCTGATGATATCAAACTTCTGCACACATTCCCTCCTGGCAATCTCAGTCCATATTAAGAAAATATATGGAGGGACTTCTTGTAATTAGAGACTTGGTGTCAAAACTGACTGCTAAAATTTTCAGTCAATAAATCCACCATTGTTGCACACGGTTGTCACGTATTAGAAGACACTATGGAACTGGACGATCGCAGTATATCAACTGCCAACTCAGAGAGCGACCTGGGTATACGCCACTTAAACTCATTCAATCTTGCAGAACATATATCCTTCCTAGTAGTTGAATTTAGACGGACGATAAGCTACGTTAAGCATTTGTTCTTCCTTCCTACTGCTGGATTACACCTTTAGAAACCATATACAAGACCCCCGGTTTGAATACTGCACGTTCATATATAGCCACATGCGCAAGTCTGATAGGCTAGCTCTGGAAAGCCTGCTCACGTGCATTCACAGAAATTTTGGAAAGCTATTAATCTTCTCCGAGCCACAGAGAACGCTGCCAAACGCTTGCACTCGGTCCTCTTCGTTAACTCCGATTCAAGCTTAACGCAGCGCTGCCTTACAATCCAGTTTATGGCAATGAATTCATTGTCACTTTTGCGATTTGCCTACAACACAGATGTGAGTAAAACCTCAGGAACAGGAAATTCACCTTGACAGCTCTCAAATCCCGAAAACAGCCGCGTTCATTTCTTTCCGTAGTAACCTATTTTCACGTTAATCACACTCTCCCGAGCGTGTTTCTCACAAACGCGTCGAGGGATATACCGTTACTATATTTGGAACAAAATCCCGCACGCAATTGGAGCCGGTAAGAATATACATTAATTTAAACAGAGCTTAGAAACTCTTCTAACAATAACGAACGTCACGTTCATTTTCAAGCTGTACCTGACTGAGGAGGATACTCTTGAAAGCGGACCTAATACCATCTCACAAATGCGTCGAGAAATATACCATTATTATTATTAATAGCCGAGGGGAAACCCCCTGTGCTGTTTGATGTTGCGACACATACCCCTCGGACCGACTGAAGATATCAAATGAGGATAGATCTGTTGCACGGTTACGCTTTTAGACTTGCTCATGAACAAGAAAACGTCTATAGTCAACACATATGGGGGCAATATATACACGCACGTTAGTAACAAATAAATCACCTTGGTACGCACTTACATAACGGTAGCCCGTGTGTCGGTTATGGATCACTGTGCTTAAGTCGAGCATGCTAAAACTGCTTGAAAGAAAATTAATTAAACCCTTCTTCTCATTGACTACATACAAGCTTCGCATAACAATTCGTGCTTCTCTTCTATCGTGATAGACCACCTGGAGATCTTTTTCTGTTTTCGAACATTCATCTCACAATATAAACCGGCCATGCATAGAAAATTAACATCTGAATTCGTCAGTAATCATCTACTAGGAAAAAGTGACAACCGATCTCTTTTCGTGTCAGATGATAACAACTGTTCGCAAGAGTTATGTATTTCATTAACTAACAGTGTTATTGATGTCACGAAAACTTCGCCACAAAGTCATATTCCAATGTTAGTCATATCTCACATGGTCTGTTCAGGTTCCCCCGTTTATCGCATAATCTTGCTTTCCCTTCTTGACTTTGTAAATATATTTCACGCGAGGAGACATTCCACCATGTCCGGCACTCAACATCCCGCAATGGTTGATCGATTGGCGAGATACGCAAATTTCTTTGAATTTTGAAAGAGAACGACGAAGTCCAATCTTGAGGCTTGTGCATTTCACAACAAAAGTATGTAGTTTCCTACCTCCCCCTATATCCAAAAAATTTTCTACATATTTTTCCGTAACTATCTACATGGAATAATGGCAAAATTCCTTGGCACTTCATTTTTTCCACCCACAATTCACGTTCTTTTGGCATGCCCTTGGCCATAAGGCCAGTGATCACATTGTGAAGTGCAAATTGAAGTAGCTATTTGGTATCTTTCAAGCGAATTCTGAAGGTTTCGAGGACTGTCTTCTCAGGAGCACGTATCTCAAACTTTTCACCTGTAATGGGAATTTTTCCTTCTTACTGTTCACACAGTTGAATTACCGTACAATCATCAATTATGGCTAGCCTGATTCTTGAGGTTTAGTTATGTTTACATTGATCGCGCTCTCCTGAGCGTGGCACACAGTTCGCCAAAATTTCCCCCGGATTTTCCCGCCCTACGTGTAATATTGACTGTCTGACCCTACTGCTGTTAGACTTTTGGTAAATACTGTCAACAAAACGTCAGTTTAGGTGACCTCTTTGCACCAGTGACCGTCTCAAGGAGGAGTGGTGTTCTGATTGCCTCCCACCTCGGTATCTGCGCAAGCTGACGTCATGAGCCGTGTTCCAGGACGATTGCTTCGCAGTTCGCATGCGGCCGAGACGTCAGTGGTGGATGGCGCGTCTCGCAGCGGTGGCAGATGAATTGCCTGAGATGCATGTGGACTAACATCATCATTTCTACTGAGCGCCACATCCCAAACACTTCTCAAAAGACGTGGGCGCAGCGTGTCGTGCCTTCAATTATCCTCTTCGGTCTAAGTGAAAACAGCACAGAGTAATCCGTCCAAATTGAAAAACCCTTGTGCACTAAAACCGACGGACCGTTGGCTCCTTGGAATTGCATCGTGAATCTGAAATTTGCGTTCTCGATTTGACCAGTTTTGTCAATCTTAAAGAATCGCAGGATACGCCCATACCAACCTCTTTCAAAGTACCGATCCTAGATAACTAGTCTCTCTCTATCGTGCAGGAAAACTTTTAATGAAGGTTCAAGTCCAACACTGCATCTGAGAATCAACACGTCATTCGGCCACAAAAAGCCAGAATGAATATCACAAGTTGTCAGCGGCTCGATCGTACGGTTGTTGGTAAGTTCTGATACTTCACTTAGCAATGAAAACGGTTTCATCGTCAGGCGTCTATTTTGCACTGACTTAGTTCAGCGCTCGTCGAATATATCTCGTCAGCCGCTCGGAGAACTCGGTTCTTTAATTAGTATAGGGTGGATTGAATTACCATGTATTACCTCGCCATCCTTGTGGCCTAGTGAACTAATTCAACTTTGGAGCCCTTTGTTAGCACCCACGAGATCTTAGCCCTTATCATACTTAATCTCAGCTGTGGTTCCCCTTCTCCTGCTAAACCAAATAACCCAATCGGTGCGCATAGTCTGGACAACCTTCATTTGGACCACCGTTGGTTTCGTGTACGTAAATATGTAACCATCTTTCCTTTCAATTGTCTGCCCTCATCCCACTCTCACTGGATCAAAACAGTCCCAATAGGCAAGTGAGAAACAACTCCAACTGAGTTGGGTACCCACAGAGGAAGGTCGGGTTACCAACTAATTACCAGCTTCCACGCACTGGTGTTAGCAAGGGCACACCCGCCTGTACCGCTTCAACGGCCGTGGAACCTTGCATAATTTGAAACCGTTGATGCATTGATACGAGGAAGTGAGTTTCATCGGCATGACCTTATTTCGGTTGAATGCGAATATTAATACGTGTCACGTGGTGCATTCTGAACAGTATGGCGGAAATTCTGGGTCGAGTTCTAGAGCCAAGGTAGACAATCTCTCACCCATTCGGAAAAGAACATAAATTTCAGCGTGATGTAATTCATAAAGACGTCTTCCATTCAATGTCCTTCTCTCCTCATATGCACATGAGTTACACTTCTAGCTAAGCTTTCCGCTGTTCTACTTGCACACTTACTTTTTCTGACTGTAACCCGATAATTGTTAGAAGGCTCGGTTTCTTTATGCCCGTTGGATGATTAATCTTAATCAAAATCAACTAAGAATTGAGGGGGTTAAATCAGGCGATGAATTTGAACTGTCCATGTCGGCTGCAATAACTGTAACAAACCCGCCGTACTTCACGGGACTTGTTTGTTATGTTCATTTGTAATGCAGCCTTTTTCAACTCAGCACCTTCTACCCGGCCATCACGTATAAATACGCCTGTCCGCAAATTTGGTGGTTGCTTGGGTGTTTTGTAGACCGTATAACTACTGCTATACACACCACACAGTCACCACCCCGAGTGATTCTTCACTTGCGGCATTGTCACTTGGTCGTACATATATTCACCGTCGTAGGTCGGGGGCGCCAAAGATGCATGATGGTTTAGTTTGCGGCAAACACGCTGAGAAAAGTAGCCATATTGTAAATAAAATACACCGTGATAATCGAATCTATCCGCTGTTTCATGTCCACGGGAGCAGTGGCATCGGTTGACAGAATGTCCAACAGCTACTTCAGGGAGCTTTCATATCTGCAAACCATTTCAAAATTGTTTGAGAAGCAGATCGTTTCAGTGGTGAGCGTCACCAGCGATTAGGTATACTTTCACCTTGTACAATATGCCCACTAGTGAAGCGAGCGTCGCCCTCAAAGACGGCCTGTTATGACGTTTGCCGCCCACTCCAGGTCACAGAATGTGATCTAAGTCGGTAGTTCACGAATTGTAATCAATGTTAGCAGTATCGTTTTCGAGCACGATAACGTGAAACATCTGAAATTTGAAAATTTACGGAGTGCGCAATGGTTGACGATTATTTTATAACACGACACATCCCACGTGTCAACAGTTGGGTAAAAAATGTGGTTACCGTCTAACGGTAACAGTAACCTGTTGTATCTGTATTCGAGCCTCATCCGCTACGTGCCTTACGGACAACGAAAAAGGTAGTGAGAACAAGTGACTCCGTAGGAGTGCATATTGTATTGTCACACTTACAAGCTATAGGGTCATTTTAAAGTGCATAGACGAGTGAGCCGTTGGTCGTTAAAGTAGTTATTGATCAGAACGCACTTCGAGTCTTGGCACGAGTGTGGGGCGCACAGGTGGCCTTGATGCGCATACAACATGACACTTCGTGTTGAATATCTCACGATCTGCACGTGCTTTCCACATATAGATGAGTTCAAACGTAAGTATAGTCTGGATGATGGCAAGCGCGTATCGAAAAGGTCGAAGAAAACTGTAAACCTCTGGATGCGAATTTTTATCTTTCTTGATGGTAATCGTGGCAGCAAACAGTCTTCCGGTTTGTATAACACTGTTTGGTCATCTACCGGTGCGCAAAGGGTTTCAGAAAACAAACTGAAATCTCTTCTTTCCCGCCACTCGCACAACGCAGGATTCAACGTCTTCCACCGCTGGGGTCTCCTGGTAGGTTTATAGTCGGCACATCATTTTCAGTGTGTGCCGGAAAATCTGCGATACTGGCAAATTAGGCGAGTGGATAAGGTTGCAGAGCCAGTGCAGCTGCGGCCGAAGGGAAGTACCCAGTAAATCAGGCTTGCCGTGGAAACGCACATGGTCACACAGATGACTAGCATGATGCGGGTTAAACACTCGCCGTCAGCCGCTCTACGAAGTCCAAGTGGCACGAATTTCACGTTTCACAGCAGAGCACGTGAACGCAAGTAGGAAAATTCATAAAGTTCTCACAAACCCTTTCATCTATCAAACCATCAATGTACAGTGTACAGTAGAAGTCATCTGAATTCCGTTGCCTTCCATAGTTCGTATTTGACAAACATGCGACGTCTCCCAGGAAAGTCAGCGGACAATACTGAAGGAAAAAGGACAAACGGACGGTTTATCTGCTTCCTTACATTACAGTGCAGACATGTGCCAAGTTAAAACGGTTTTGACCTTCAAAGTGATGTCCAAGCAAACCAGCTGAATACGATACTATGTTCGGTGATTCAAGCACCGAATCCACAGTCTGATGTTGAGACTGTCAACTTCAACTGAAATTCGCTTCCGTTTTTAGTCTCTGCTGCATATGTGGGAATGCTGTTCTCTTGTTCACGTAGATACCATAACCAGTACAGCGCTCACGAGAGTGATAACCCGTAGGGCTCCAAAATTGCCAGACGAATGATTCAGAGTGCGCATCATGGACGATGCAATCTAGGATGACAGTAACGTGCATATTACAGATAGGCAGCATAAGGCCATCGATGAAAACTTCTTCGAGATCAGCGTCAACGTCTATGTTATACCCGTTTACATTTCCGGCTTTGATTCTGGGAAAAATGTACCGATGGCGAACACCGACCTTATTGGTGCGGACAAACTTTTTAAAGTGGGCCGCGGCTGTTGACGAGAACTCTCAATTGACACTACTGCATCAGTATAAGCTGCACGTTGACGCACTTCGGCTGATTGACCCAACAAACGATAGACTACATCACCGGGCCATCAGCCTGTGACAAAAGATATTCGGAATCAAATGTTTGTGGTGTCAAGTCGAACACTTTCCGTGAATAAAAAGCCAGAATTTATTTTCTTGCGTACAAGAATTTCCGAAAGTCATGCAAGTTCAAAGCCACACCGAGTTTTCACGGAAAGGTGAGAAGGAAGGCGACGAAACGAAAAAAGGTACTCAGAAAAAAATCGTATTACCCGCTGTTAAATTCAGGGTGGTTCAGTCCAGTTCAGTCCAATTTAGTTCACAAGACGTATCGATTAGCAACTTGGTAATTCAGATGCTCAAGCGAGAAGGTAACAGCTTTATGCGTTTCGACTATGATTATTGATATCTCTACCGCTGCATTCGGTTCGCTGGGTTGTAGCGCCCGGTCCAAGCATGGGGTGGTTTCCTTTCATGCCGGGAAAAAATAATTTGAACGGTCGAATGTTCTGATTGGTTGTGGGATAAGTCCGTTGACAGATTAACACGGGAGTTTGCGTACATGTAGACAGCAAATAATTATAAATTTTTCGATATGGAGACGCAGGTTTACACAGAAAAAAACAGCGCAAATGCGTTGATTTGTATAGTGACAAGTGTGTACGTTTATCTATATGCACATAAATGAGCATATCTGATTTTATTGACAAGTCCACGTAATTATGGTTAGATGTGTATATTATATGTATTCACGGAACCCAGCAAACAAACCGGAGTCGGCCCTCGTCCGGCCACGCGTCGTACCGGAGTTGGCCTGCACCACACACCGGAGTGGAGTTGGCTGTAATTACATGGTATCCGTCTGCGGGCGATATTGCCCGTAGACGGATAAGTTTTTTAGTTTAGCTTTTCCAGTTTATCCAAATTACATATGTAATTTAGATGAAGTAAAAAGCTTTCCGACGAGTTTTTGAGGTATTTTTTCGGAAAACTCTTCTTTGTGACCCCAGCCAAAATCAAATTGCGAAGGCTAGTAGTTTACCTTTCACCTCTTTAGAGGAAGAGAAAGGAGTGTTGGGATCGCTGGAGTTCCAGGCTTTCAAGAGAGGGGGTAATTGGGAACTGCCGCCGGCAAACCACTGATGTAAAGTAGAAACAGCAGTGGACCAAGGACAGTGTGCACATGCGCGCAAACCAAACTTTAGCACGAAAGGTTTGAGATTTACCATTAGGAAACCTGGCGCTAAATGTAATTAGTTACATCTAAATGTTACTGTAGTTAAATGTTGAATTGTGAAGGTCAGTTTGCTTTCATTTTAAGTCTTAATAACTATGTGCGCCCTTAACACATTGCACTACCCATAAACTGACAGCATGTCACTATAGCCAACACCCACCGGGGTCGTACCGACTCCCGCCCGGCCAGACAGGCAGTCAGCCAAAAACATTTGCGAGCTCCTCTTCTCCAGATAACATTACGTAAAACGAAACCTGCAACGATTTTCCTGCTTGCCAACCCAGCCTACGCCTACCAGCCTAACGACTGAAACCACTGTATATAACGCGCCCAGGTTACCTTGACCTTAAACCCTGTAATTTAGCGGATCAAACCTTCTTATTCTCCGCGCAAACCGCGCCAAATGGAGAGCACGCGTCAGTTACCGCTGCATCGCAACAAGAGCAAGAACAACAATGTAGGAAAGATATAAATATATTGTGTACATGCTAGCTGAAGCTCTCTTGTTTTCACTCGTCCAGGTCCACGATTTCTTTTGCTGACCCACTGGCAGAAGCTATCTGATAAGAGGACATCACGAGATGACATGGTACATTACCTGTAAACTCGTATCTCTGATAACTCTGCGCGCCGTACGACCTCCACTGCGATCTTTGCCCCCCCCCTGAAACCACAGTTTGATGAAGTGGTGGATATTGCTCTCCAACTCCAAGGGGTAATTGTGTTCGTCACGGACGGCACCTAGAGACATGATGGATAATGGTAGCGATGCTTACAAACGATGGCTTCGCACAATGGGGTACCCATTAAACGAGCTTTATTATTGATGCCCAGCCAGTTGACTTCACCGCTAACCTTTTTTTCCGAACAAAAAACCGCAAACTTTGCGCACGCACTCGGCCACCGTTCGACCACGATGGATTTTCGATAATATGCGGGTCTGAAAAGGTGGTGTAACAAGGATGACATCTAACCGTCTGTTCCAATTATTGCGTGGACTGAAGCTTCTGTTGAAAATTATTCAACCCCTCACGGTCAGTCAACGGGAATGCAGTCCTGATGGTTTGGCAAATGTGGTCTTCCTTCAGTGAGGCACTGGTGGAAGCGACTGGGGGGGGGGCTGCTGATAAAGACGACCATATGTTGTTTAACGTAGCTTCCATGCGTATCATACGGTCGTCCATAAGCGACATGGTTTCCTTAAAATGCATCATTTGATTGTCAAACCGATGCATTCTTCGTTTGACGCAGCTCTGAAAGTCGTCGTTAGTGGAATCATCCGACGTCCATGATGTTGAGGGGAATAGAATGGGCTCGATGTTCCTACAAAAAAATGATTACCATCCCAAATGATATCACACTAACTCTTTCCTGTTGGTCTACATCCGCATGTAACATGGTGCTGATAACATTAGTCCATACAGAAATGTTGCCTAGCTGTTGACTACGTTTGGTTGTTTCAGGGGGGAGTATGAGGACAGTTTGCTGACATGTATCACTGGAGGAGGCGCGCTTTGTGAAACATCACCGTCAGAGAACGACAGGATGCGTTTGCGTCTAAAAATAAGTGAAGGCAAACAGGACACTCACTTGTTTCTCTTCTTGTGTGCTGGCAAGGCCGCGTATGTGGCATCCGTGGAAGTAAATTCCGATTCACTTTCAGCCCTCCGCTCGTATAATCGTGCCTCCTGATAGTTCTCTTTCACCACAATGAAACGACGTAATTGAACTTACTGGCGTTCTTCAAAATGCGAACTTCATGTAACTCAAACTTACCCACATGTGGCAATGTGTGGGTTAGTAAAAATGTCATGACCTCAGACTGTTTCATCGTTGGCCAAGCAGCCATGGCGTCCCCCAGCAGCCAAGCGTGACTAACAATCGCAACCTCCTTTGTTTTCAAAAACTCAACAACGTGATCCATCTGCAATTTCAACGTATCATGCACCGTTTCCGGTATGTATTTCTAACACCAGTGACATATGATGAGTTCTCCGTGACTACCAAATCAGAAATAACAGTTTACTGGAATGTGCGCAAGAGGGGGATGATGACAAATTCCTCATCATCGGGGATTAGGACACATTTGCACATGATGGATGACAAGGACTTTATCTTTAAGGCGGTGGATATTCCGGAGGCCCGATAGATGCAAAGGTCCGATGGGGGGAAAGCATAGGAGCAGAAATCACGCACTCGTACGAAGGGCTTACAGAAAATGGCGTCGTTCTGCCTTTGGTGAACACAGTACGGCTTGTTTTTTGTCATGACAATTGTCTGGAGGCGCACAAGAAATGTAGAACTTACAGCGTACCATGACCATGTTACGGTTGCATTTCATGGGGTTACGTAGGTTGGTGTCATCCGTCGGTGCACCAGTGCACTCTACGTGGGTGAGCATAGAATATTCACATATTCGATTGTGCACTTGGGTAGCCGGCTCCTTCGTTCCTTTCACCAAACGTAAGACGCTGCTCATGAAGCTCTCGAAGACTTAAGCCTTTCCGCATTTTAGTACGCATCTGTCGACATATATGGGCTGCTAAGCCGGCAAACGTCTGTGCACCCTCGAATGTGCCTTCATAGCACGTGTCACTGAGTTGAGTGCGAACACTATTTTGGGGGACAAATTACTATGTGTGGTATTTTACATATTTTTTGGCAAGATTATTTGTACCATTTTAAGTAAACTCGATGTAACTTCCATTTCACTGAATTTTCAGAAATTTTTGTATGAAAGGAAACCGACTCAGTCGAAACTGGTAGGTGGTCATCGGCTGTAAAAGTCGCACACTATCACTACATTCCTGCTGGCCGTTTGAGCTTGATTATAGTTGTCTCATACCATTTTATTTCTCGGTAGTTTATCTAGTGTGGGTCCTTAATTACATTAGGTATATTTTGGATTGTGTTATTATATCGTCCTAAGTTACATAGTTTTTAGCCGTATTCTTCTTCCGTTACTGTATAACTGTCAATCCTGTGTATTTTCGCAACGTTTTACTTTATTCCAGTCTTGAACCTGCTTCGGAATACGGCCATCGCCCATCCAACGTACGTGACAGCCAACGAAGGTGACTTAGCATCAACAGGGCTTCCATCCGGTCCATGTCCGCTCGCCGCAATACCTCAGTGTTCAGAGCCATACCCGACCACCTAATATCCGAGGTGCATCTTATCTACTACAAGTGAAAACGGCTCCGATGGCACACGTTCCGTTGATACACTATCCAAATTTCAGTCGTATAGCAGTGTATACAGTACCATTGGGAGGTAGAAATACAAATTAATGTTCAGCCTCAGACTGTTGTTCCTCTAGATACGTCTTTCAGAACGTCCGAAAACAACACTAGCATTTGCCACTCGAGCTCGTAACTCGCGGTCCACGCACACATCTGTGGACAAACTGCTACCTAAGTGGTAGAGATCTGCGCAGTTGTCGACAGTTTCTTCATCGTTGCGAATTTCAGGTGTAGGTACAGGAACAACACCTCCGCCTGAAGAAGGCTGAAAGAGGGAAAATGTTTTACCTGTGTTGATATCCGATCCAAGCTTGGATGTCGTGGTCGCGAAAGCGGTGGTCAGTCGCTGCGGTTCGCCCTCACTCTGAGCGAACAGTACGTTGTCATCTGCAAACAAAAGCATGCGTATCATAGAGGTATGTAAACGATGTAAGGTGTTGAAATGTCGAATATTCAGTAGGCGTGCATCCGTTGTGTATTTAACCTCAACGCCATCCTCTGTCGAGTCTTGAAGAGCAACTGTTAGCAATGCAATCAAATACAAACTGAATGTGGTTGGGGCTAGGACACAACCTTGCTTCACGCCAATAACACTGTCATAGATATCAGAGATTGATCCAGTTGATTGTTTTGTTCGCCTTCATCCCCACATGTAACATACCAATCAAACTGACGAGGTTACCTGGACATCTCAAATTACCGAGCACAGTCCACAACGCCTCGTAGTTCACGAAAACAAATGCCTTGGTGAAGTCTACGAAGAAGGCATGGAAGGGCTGGTTGTGTTCCCGGCACTTCTGAAGTTGATCATACTGTGACTGACCTGGAGTCCACACTTCTCGCGGACATTGACCTACAATACGCTCACATTCAGCCGGTTCAGGAGGATGCTGGCAACCACCTTGCTTATGCAGTTCGGATCACTGATCCTCCGATGGCTATCGGAGCATTGCTTGCGAACCCTTACCTTCGAACAAGGGCACGAAAGGTGCATCCTTGAATTATTGCGACATCACCTCGTGCCCCCAGATGGAGTGAACTAGCTGAAGTAGTGCACATTCCAGTGCCGGTCCGCCATTTAGCTGACAATCCTTCCTCACCTCCAGCTCTTCCATTGAGCAGTTGTCTGATCGCTCGTGGCACCCCTGCCACATCTGCCGCAAGAGTAATTGAAGATTTGGTGTCCTGTTGTAGCAGGCTGTTCACGGTCACCCAGTCGATAGTAGCAGGATGTTTTAGTAGGCTACCAAAGTGTTTGCGTCACACTTTCATGACGCACTCTGGCTGGGTGTACGAACAGTCGGTGTCCACGCCAACCAATTCTTTGGCAGACTGGACTGATGAACCGAAAATCGCCTTAAGTGAGTCGTAGAACTCCTTATGTTGTCAACGACCTGCGAAGCCCTACATCCATTCACCCTGCTTCCTCCGCCAATTTTCCTTGATTCTGCGAACACGCTCGGCCAGTCGATGACGGATACTCCGGAACATGGCGTCCACTTCATTGTCTGGATCCACTGTGGTGTCAGCAAACGCGGCATTCTTCTCGCATACCAATCCAGCGATAACTACGCCGTTTCTGACGCTCCACATCGGTCGTCTCGGTAGCTGCTGCCGTGACCTGTTTTCTGAGTTGTTGCCACACCCTCGGAAATAGTGAATAGAGGAGCGTTGTGTAGACGACCGGCAGTTGCACGTTGAAAAACAATCTTCGTCTCAGAGTTCTCCATTCGTTTGATGTCCAACTTTTGCCGTTGTCTGGAAGATCTACAATAAGCAGGCTTACAAACGCATAAATAAATCGGTCTTCATCAGCCTATATTCGGTGCCGCACATCACTCGCGTGATGCACATTTCGCGAATGCCGCTCTGCCGCATAATCACGTAGTCAAGCACATAGTGATGACTGCTCCGTGGAAGGGTCTACGTCGTGATGGCGCTCGCATCCAGTTGGAGTCGGGTGTTCGTGATAACCAGCTCGTTAGTAGTGCATGAGTGGAACAGTCGATCATTGTTCGCGTCGATTGAACCAATGCCGTAGCGTCCGAGGAATCCCGGCCAGGCTACCGAGTCGCGCCCAACTCGAGCGTTCGTCACCCAGAACAAATGGTTGGTCACTCACGGACGCCGACCGGATTGTGGCGGACAGCTGATCATAAAATTGGTCCTCTGTATCTTCGGTGTAACACGGTTTGACCATAAAAATTAACAACCGTAGCACACTGACGTCGACCGAGCCGGGGGCGCATGGACAGCGTTCGAGGATTGATGCCGTGCGGTTCTTCCATCGTCGAAACATTGATTTTGTCAGCGACCTCGAAGCAAACACCATGCTCCCAAGCACCGTCTATCGGATAAACTATCCAGCGGAAGGTGTATCCGGCACCTGCCTCTCGCAACTTACCTTGGTCCACAAGCTTTGTCCCACCAAAGGCTGCTACGTCCATTCCGTAGCGACTCAGTTCCATCGCGATCAGCGCGGTTCGGTGTTCTGGCCGTCCAGTGACGCTGTGTCGACCCAACAACCTGCGCACATGTCATGTTCCGACACAGAGCGTCTTGCGTCCCCGGGCCTGCCTCAGGTTTGTTTCCGGGCTACTGAGATCTGAGTGAGCGTTATCTGCTCAAAGACTCATGTTGGAGGGGCAGTGTGAGGGTGTCTGGCAGTAGCCTATTTTTGCACACCTAATCTATCATGTGCGAACCGGTTTATCCCGCATGACGGTCGAGCAGTATGAAATGTTTTATTTTTTGTCATCATGTTTTCTGTGAGCTTTGGCTACTGTCAAGATGCCCCGACCTAAAGAGAAGAGCGATTAGGGCCCTAAACCAAAACCTTCAGCTCAAAAGCCTGTACTGCGAGGTAGCACATGACACATGCACACATCCGCACCAGCATCAACCAACTAGAATAGGCTCGGCAATCACACTCCAAGAAATTCAGCATACTCACACAGGGCAGTAATATAACACAGACAAACCTAACATACACACAAAATCAGACCAAGCTGTAGCAAACTTCAAACCGAATCAAAACACTGCCACCACCCACAACGAACGCATCTGTCTTTTGTTTGGCGGAGTTTCATCTTGGATGAGTTGTGCCTTACGGGTTCTAACTTCGCCAAATTATGGAGCGGTTACGCTGTATTGCTGTATTTCCCGACTCAGATGGATTCACGCTTTCGGTCACTTAAACATAAAAGTGTGCCGGGAAAGCATGTGAACACAATGCCGACACTTTTTTCCATGCTTCAGCTCAGGTTAGGGTTTACGGTGAGATGTCTGACGGTTTCAGCATCAGGTGTGGCGTACGCCGAGGCTGTCCACTTTCACCATTGGTCAAAGTAGTGGAAGACCGTCTGCGGCTCTCACGAAATGCTGACGTGGACCCCTTGTCTGATAGAAGACTGACTGATATTGATTGTACTGACGATAAGGTGTTGTTTGGCAACTTTCAACCAACACAGCTAGTGCTAGGCTCTATTTCGCGTTCTGCTAAATACTTCGGAATACGCTTTGCAGTTTCGGGGTGCAAAGTGTTTCTGAAAAATTGCTGTGATTACGTAGATATAATGTTGGATAATGTTAATAGATTTTTTGATAGGTTGATGTACTTGTGATGCTTTGTCTTCGTCGGTGGAGATGTAAGGAATGAAGTGGTTGTGCTAACTTAAGCTCAGGGTATTCAGGGAAGGACTGTTCTTTTCAGGCTTCTATTTATCGTATAGGTGACCCATCTTCTCGCTTTAGTTTAATTTCTTGTTCACGTAGTCTTGGTTTATTGTTTACTTTCACACTTCTTTATTTAGCAATGTGTACTTGAAGCTCATATTTTCTAGTTTCTCACTTGTTGAATTTTCTTGATGTTTGTCGTTATTCCTTTTACATTTCCATCATACCCCACAATCATCGAAGTAAAATACGATACCCATAGCTTCGACTTCAGACTGTCGAGGCTTGTTTGAAACATTTCATATCCTTCACTACCTGTGCGATTGTTTTTTTCAGCTGTACAAATGTCCCGTCGCAATTTAAGTTTGCCTCCGAACAAGCCCAGACAAACGATCTCTTCTTACGTTCCATCCAGGGCGAGGTAGAAGCACAATATTGTCGTTTATTTTCCTTCCTAACTGTATGCCTTTAGAGCGTCTAGCATTGTGCCTCCGGCAGAAAGAGTGTCTCAGCGTGACACGAAGTCAAGAGCATTCATGAACAAGGCGCTCACAAATTTGATTGAGGTTAGTCTACGCTATTGGTAATCTAGTAATCTGTTCAGTTTTTGGAATTCACGGACTATCCGAATGCCATATCGATGCGTTTGCTTCAGTCTCCAAGTTCCAAGGAAGTGTTCTGTGTATTTGAGCACATTGTGCGTCAACTGAGTCCGTGCTTCCGTATAGACAGACCGGGTGTGAAGGTTGAGGAAATCTGTTTAAGGTGATGATCATGCCTTTTGTAACGTTTCTCCATAAATATACTGTACAGTACGCTGCGGGACTTGGGATATCCATTCACTTTGAGCAAACAATATCTGGCCACTCCTGGCGCTCCGCATGCGTGGCCCACTGTGTTGGGCGCTTTGGATTGGCTGCGAGAGCAGGCAATCGATGTCAAACAGGTAAACCCTATCTCTACTGTCACCTTTGTTTCTAGATTCTCGAATCAGTCTCCTTATTCAAGTACGATGATGAACAGGACCATTCTCAGGAACCAGTGGGTAAAGTGATGTACGAGTTCAATTTGGGAGCCTATCACCAATATTGCCAGGGTGAGCAATTGTCGGACGAAGCTTGTGAGGTCAGTCAGTGCACTATTCTCAATGTCTGGTCGATTTTGTTTTGTTTCGCGTTTATCTGCCTCGCATTATGGAATATTCTTTCTCCCTTTTATGCTCTGCAACTGTGTCCGAATTACCTACAAGTCCTACACATACTGGAAATACGTGCAACCACGTTTATAATGCACCTTCAACCCTCTGTGACATTTGTTGACAGTTGTGAACACAGACTTACTGTTTGACGTCAATATTTTTTAGCAGGGTTAAGTGTTATCTCCCGACCTATTGTTCTGGCCCTTTTCTAGTCACCGTACACCAATAACCGGATTATATCAATATTGCTATTCATGGTAGCTCAAACAATCCTGGGAGAGCTCTGTGTTTATCTGCTGCTCATTTGAGCTACTAGTTTTCATTTTATTTCCCTGGATGTATTCACCACAGGATGTGTTAACCGTATGCTCGCACCTAAAGTGCGCATACGATACTTTAAACTGTCGTTACTTAGAAGTGGTTGTAAACCAGTTGCAATGACTCACTGATACGATAAAGTAAAGCAATAACAGGGGGTGAGGCTTTGCAGCTGGCTAATGTTTACCCAATGAGGGTTCAGAGCGAATTGATAGAGTGAGAATTTCTGTTCAAACCGGTCGGTTGACGGGATTTCGTCGTCTGCAATGCAGCTTCTCTCATATATCGGTCGAGTCATTCGTAGCCATGATTTCAAGTGGGTCGTTGATACCGACATAGAATTTCAGTTCGGATGACCATGAAAGCTCATGGTCAGATTTCAACTAGGCTACTAGTGCTCAGTCTCACTTTTACATGCCAATGAGCGCCCTTGAATTCAGTTCAATTTAGCCTAAAGTTCGCATATATAAGACAATGGTGAGGGCCGTATTGCTTTGCGGCAGCTAAACCTGGTCGCTCAGGGTAGAAGACGTGAACCGTCTTCAAGTATTTGACCACCGATGTCTGCGTTCAGTCGCTCGTATCGGGTGGCACTAGCGTGTAAGTAACGAGGAGGTTAGAAAGCGGGTGTTTGGTAGTGATTGCCAAGCGAGTTCTTTTGTCCAATCTCTACGTTTGCACAGGCTTAGATGGTTAGGTCATGTATTAAGGATGCCAGCTAGTCGTCTTCCACACCGAGCACTGTTCTCTGACACTGCGACCGACCGGTGTAAGGTGCGAGGTGGACAGACAATGACCTGGTGTAGGGAAATGAAGTCGTTCACGAAGGGGTTGACCACTGTAGATCGAGTTCGTCTCCCGGGCTGGGGCCCTCGCGACTCACTGAGTGGGTGGTTGCAGACTCTAGGCGAGATGGCGGCTAATCGAGATCAGTGGTGTGAGTGTTGTCGTTGTCTGGCCGAGTTGTCTGTGAAGTGAGTGTATTTAATGACGCGGGGCAGCGAAAGCCGAAAGGAAGCTGTCTTGCTGATGACGGCTTACTCTCACTTGCAGCTCGGTTGTTTGTTTGCAAGGTGTAGGCACCTCGATGTTGAATGTTTGATTATAAGCGGAGTTATTCTCAGTAGTTAGGTTCCCTCCCACCCCCTTCTTTTTTTTCTTTCTCTCTTCCTATATAGGCTTGCTGTGTTTGACTATCGTTGTCTCTGCCAATTGGCCCACATTAAGTGGACTGATCGTGTGAGCAATGTGGCAGTCCGCCGGCGCGTATTCCGGAACGCTCGGGATGCGCGATCAATTGGCCACCTAATTACGTTGCTCCGTATGCCGGCTGAGCGTTTACCGTACCGGGCATTATATACTGAGGCTACCGACAGTTGGGTAAAACTGCGTGGTGGTCAAGTAACACCGTGGGCACGAAATATGAAGACCTTGACTGCTCTACTGAGCAAAGTGGGCAAGTATTGCCTGCCCGGATGGGGTCCTCGTGATCACTCAAACCGCTGGTTAGAGACGCTATGCGAGATGGCAGTGTGTCGCGGTCAATGGTGTACATGTATCCATACCATTTCTAGCTCTTCCGCCTAGTCTTCTAGTATTTGTCGACCTTCTTAGTAATGTTTCCTCCTAGGATATTCCACGTCACTGTTGAGGTGAGCGGCGACCCGAGCCACAGTACTTTTCGGTCAGGCTCATGACTGCTATGATGACGATGATGATATATAGGGTTTGCTTTCTCTTCATGGTTGTGTAGCAGTTATGCCTTAGTGTGAACCACTGATGTATTGCTGGTGATGATGAGTTTGCTTTCAACTAAGCCTCTTTCAGCTTGTTTATGCTGTAAACATAGTCCTCATTGGCTATTTTTTCACGTACTCATGTGGGTTGGGATTGAACCATATGACACTCGTGTAACTCTTCTATTTATATTTCAGGAGTTCAGTAACAAATTAGGCTTCTACTTCGGCTTCCCAAGTACACAAGAGTTTCAAAAGACCAGAGCACTGTTATCTCAGTTGAACTCCGAGTTGGACGCCTGTGACGACGCAGACACGCGAATAAATGAATTACAACGTGAGCTGACTGAGACAAAAGCACGCGTGAAGTTGCTGGAACAAAACGAGTCACACATAGAGACGCAGTTACAGATAGTTGAGGTTCGTACATGATTCTCTCTTGTTTGTTTGGGAATTGCAGTATAGTGGATTTTGATTGTTTATATATACATGCGTATATCTATTGGTATGTATGTGGCAAGCGGTTACAGGACTTATGAATTCCGCATCTGATTTTTATGTACCAAGCGGACAGTCCTTCTTATTTTTGCCTCTCCTTATTCCTTCTTGCTGCAGTCAGAATATAGTAGACAGAAAACAGTGGAAACTGAACTTTCGGAACACAACTGTGAGCTGAAACGAAGACTTAAGTCTGTCAAACAACAAGTTAAAGAACAGGAAGACGCCGGGTGAGTTTTAGCTGTCCTGTGTGTTTGGGAGATTGACTGTATACTGCCAGTCTGTGGTGACAATTATTGCAAGTCGTTTGTTTATACCGACAAAAATCGTCGTTCAATGTGCCAGAAGAGTTTCTGGCCGTATCCAAGGCTCTGATTAACCTAGTGAATGCAGTCTTTTAGCGGGAGCTAAATCGACCACCGTTAGGTCTTTAAACACAGCCTGCGTACCTACAGATCTCGGACACAATCCTTGACTGCAGACATGGACTTGCGAATCATTCTTTAGCGATTGCGTTCTTTGCAATTCTTGCCGCAGTTGTCACACTTGGTTTGGTTTTCATCCTAAGCGTGGCGTTCGTAAGATTCGCGACACATTCTGATATTTCGTACCAATGAAAAAATAATTTTTGATCATTTGGGGATGTAGTTCTATATTCCCAGCTAAATCAGTTCCACCCATGTGTGTTTGACTCCAATTACAAGTAATGCACGGGAACAAAAAGATGGAAATTCATCTTTCATCACGTGTTGTTTGCTTCAGCCAGTGTGATCAGTTCTGTCATGTGATAAGCCACGTTAATTCGCTGTGTTGACAAATCCAGTCAGTTATTTTCTGTACACTACAGGCTAAGGAATGTTGTCACTTGCCAATAGCTTACTGATCTGAATGGGCTTCGATTTGAGTAGTTCCCGTGAGAGGGAACTTCTCGATTGAACCATTTTTGAGCCGTGCAGGTCTATGCTAATAAAAACAGTCCATGGAAAAATCGCATGAAAAATCTTCTTGAACTGGTGTCGTCTGTAATGTAAGTTCTCTGATGTGATGATCACACTTCGCTCAGGTTTGTTCTGGACATCTTTCTCAATGGGATGTGACCTACTCATGATGTGAGACTTTCAATATCTGATGTAGACGGCTTTATCCCCGTTTAATTTACATGCGATTATAAATACCTTTTGTCATCATCATCATCATAGACAGCAAAACATCAGTGGTTCACACCAATGCTTAACTGCCACACAACCATGAAGAAAAAGCACACCCTATGTATATAGGAGAGAAGGAAACAAGAAGGGCAAGAGAAGGGACCTAACTACTGAAAATGACTACGTCCCTATTTAAACATTCAGCATCAAGGTGCCTACACCTTGCAAACAAACAACCGAGCTACAAGTGAGAGTAAGGCGTCATCAGCGAGACAGTTTCCTTACGGCTTTCACTGCCACGCGTCATTAAATGCACTCACTTCACAGACAGCTCGGACAAACAACGACAACATTCACGCCACTGAGCTCGATTAGCCGCCATCTCGCCTAGAGTCTGCAACCACCGACTCAGTGAGTCGCGAGGGCCCCAGCCCGGGAGACGAACTCGATCTACAGTGGTCAACCCCTTCGTGAACGACTTCATTTCCCTACACCAGGTCATTGTCTGTCCACCTCGCACCTTACACCGGTCGGTCGCAGTGTCAGAGAACAGTGCTCGGTGTGGAAGACGACTAGCTGGCATCCTTAATACATGACCTAACCATCTAAGCCTGTGCAAACGTAGAGATTGGACAAAAGAACTCGCTTGGCAATCACTACCAAACACCCGCTTTCTAACCTCCTCGTTACTTACACGCTAATGCCACCCGATACGAGCGACTGAACGCAGACATCGGTGGTCAAATACTTGAAGACGGTTCACGTCTTCTACCCTGAGCGGCCAGGTTT